>JAPYXV010002238.1:0-13317 GCA_028533065.1 Trachops cirrhosus
GGCTCATTTGTTGGCACTGGGTCAGCTACCATCCGCCTCTCTGGCCAACTCTCCAGGTAATCTTGGCAGAGTCTGCCACAGATCTCAGTCCAAGATTCAAACACATGCCTCAAAACTTCTCTCCTGAATCAATGTGTCCCCTTTAAGTACAGAAACCCTTTAGGCATGAAGCTTAAAATACAGGGTGGCACAGCTCAGGGCCTCTTCCTCTCTTGGTCTATTCACAGTCATACCCCTTGTTTGCTTGTGTGAAAATGCAGTGCTGTGGGGTGCAGTGTTGTCCAGGAAGAATGAGCTGTCTATGGTAGTTTGCCCTCTGCACCCTATTGTTCCCCAAGCCCACAAATACACAACTCCTGAAACCCTTTCTCCTCATAGAGAAATTTCCCTCAGCAATGAAGTTTGCAGAGCTCTTCTAGCGTTCCTGTCAATCAGGCATGCCCGTACCTTTCTCCTGACTCAGGGAAGAAAGACCACACCTTGGACATTAACACCGTGGTATGTCCTGGAAAGCTCCACAGGCATTGTGCCAATGTTGAAATCTAAGAACGTTTTTACCAGGCTGCACTATGTAAGAATGCGTAGATGATTTCTATATCTGCTCCGTTTCCCCGATCTCTTCAAACGTGTACGGCACGCTCATAGTCAAACTTTTGCTACGTAAAGAGAAAACACATTTCCATAGTGAGTTTTGCTGAAACCCTCACCATAAGCATATGTGGTCTCATTCAAACACTACACGTGGGTGTTAGTAGGCATCAGGGAATCCTGCATTTCTGAAAACTAAAATGCGTTGGCTGCTACGAAATCTCTAGACTGTTCAGAGTCTGGGAGAATTTAACCTCAAAGTTTTCTCATAGGACCAGATGTCGTAGAGCTCGGGTGATTCATTCCATTGTAGTCCCCTGTTTCTGGAACTATGAATGGGGAGCCCCCTGCCACAGGCACAACACAACCAGTGTCACCCTCTTCTGCTGGCTATCTCTGCACAGCCTACCAAGTTCAGGCAAGATTGCTGAGGTGAGGCTGCACTGGCCATGGCCAGAAATTGCTCTGCTGGAGGCCCCAACTGCATGCAGAGTGGACTGGAAATAAAGACCTGTGGCTCAGCCGCCCGAGGTGCTACTGCAGGGTTAGGATGGCCTTGGTCGTGGAAACTGAGAGCAGAACCGGTTGCGGAGGAGCCTAAGTGCTGGGCTTTTGCATATGAGTTGTTGCACCAGGGAAATTCTTCTCAGAAACATCAGCATATACTCCTGCTCAGGATAACCGGAGGTTACTCCAGGCCACCAGATGGTGGGTCAGAATGTAGCACAGGGGAGACAGAGGCTTCTGTGCAAAGAGTACGTACGATAGGCATCAACTCACAAAGCACCTAATGCTTCCAGGTGAATAGCCTGCTGTGCTGTTCCAGAAGTAAGTTTCTTCGCCACAACTCTGAAATTCTATTTCTAGCACCTTGGCCTCTTCCCTACCCGGCTCACAAACCACTAAGTCCGCCTTGGGCCCTCCGGACTCCCATTCCCAGTCGTCTAGGCAAAGCCCTACCCTGCTTCGAACAAGCCCCTCTAACCGCGCTACTACTCAGTGGTCCTGTGTAACCCCAGTCTTCCTCAGCCAGGCCCATCATGATAGTAGTGGCATCCAGCACCACCCAGCGTATTTTTCATGTCCTCAGGGAGGAGAAGGAAGCAGAGTCACAAATGGCATGATGAAATGACCGGGAACACCATGGGGCACAGGGTGGCACATTAAGATTTCGTTGAGTGCCCATGCCTGCGAGTGCAGGTGTGGGCGTGCTTCTCTGGGTGTGAGTTCTAGCAGAAAATGCAGAGCAGGAGGTGAGCAGGGCAGACCACGCAACTGGGCCAGGGGAGACAGGGACTGGGCAGAGTCTTACCGTGCCAGCTACAGGTGAAGGATTCTGTCTGGATTTCTGGCACAGGAACAAAGACTGCCAAATGGATCACTTGTAGATGCAGAGTTTTCTTCATGTACCCGAGTGGCATGGAGACATACAAAGACCTCGGCTGTGCTTCCATCTCTGTGTCCTTTGCAGCAGGATACACATCCGTATGACAGACGTGATCGAGATGGGTGTCTACGCAGCCGGTGCAGGTGGAATTTCGCCTGTGTGATGCTGAGGGAGGCCTTTGGATGTGAGGGTACTGGTATGGCAGGCTTCCAGTATTTCTTCCTTTTTCTGGGCCACTGTCTGGGAGAAGGAGAAGGAAAGGACAACATGATTGCTGCCATGGAGACCTGCGTCTGAGGCAGGTGACACACAGTGTGCCCTCTGGGAGAAAAGGGGGCCTGAGAGTGACTGAGGACCCATAGGCCCCCTTTCCTTTATCAGGCACAGAGTTGCACTTGTGAATCTGTTTGTGAATGTGTTTGCTCTCGTGAATCTGCACTGACATGATAGGAGACTGTGACCTTTGCTAGTTGGCCCGACTGCTCCCGGGAGCAGCAGGAGGAGTCCTGGGAACCGGCGAAGTTCACCGGCAGAGCCAGCGTCAGGCTGTGTGGTAGCTTTGCAGGGAGGGGAGCAGGAGTGCAGGTGTGAGGCGTGTGCTTAGAGGCCCGCGAGGCTGCTCAGGCCCCGCTGTGTGCAAGCAGGTGCTGCGTGCGAGGGGCAGACCCAGGCGGCACTCAGTCGCATCAGAGGGGAATACTGAAACTCGTGTCAGAGGATTGAGGTCTTGCACACTGAAGCAGGATATCCAATGGTGGGGACACCCCTAACCTGGGAACCCTGACTCATTCCGAATCCCTTCTCAGTTGACACTTCACTGCCTTGCACACAGGCAATCCTCAGTGAAACAGCTGTCGAATGAGGACATTCAGGGACAATGTGTACACCAACTACATGTCCTGTGCCAGGAGCTAGGAAAACAGGAGTCGCCATCCATTGTTCTTCACAAGCCAAACAGATTTCTGTACCCAACGTAAAATCAGGAGCCAAGCCCAACTTTCCGGTAATACGGAAATATGAAGGACAAGTAAAAGGCTCACTACGTACCGAGTGCCTTCACTATGTCAGAAAGCAAGCTGCCTAAAACAATGGAAGTTTCATCGGATATGTTCATTATGTTCTGCAGTACCGCAACTGCTTGCACGTCAAGCAGCTCATTCCCTGGTGAAATCAGTACATTTGCGTACCACCTCCGGTATAAAGGGTATGAAGAATTTTGGAGCAAGTTGACAAAAGTCCGTTGAGGAAGCAGAAATTTCTGCTGTATGGCTTTCCTTGGTAGTGTGATTCTTAACAAACCCAGAAACCAAAGTTTAAATGCAGAATGAAGTATAGGAAGTATTTCAGAGAGGAAAATAAACAAAAAACATAGTGGGATAATCTAAGGAAAAACATAACCGAGAAAGAGTCTGGAATGGAGTGACACTGGCTGCAATGGTACATAAATCTTCTCTAACACTCACTGAAGTGTTAATAGGGCACAGGGGCCCATATAACACCAAGATTTTAATCCGGAAGGGAAAAAAAGAGACTCTTGTATTCATTACTGCACTGAAGACTGAACTGAAATAAACTCTCGACCAGTACCACAAAATGCATCATGGCATGTACATTTAGAAAGGTCACTCTGCTCACAAGATGCAAACTTGTTAAGGACAGAAGAGCAAAGGCGGGGACAGGAAGTTCAGCTACTTAGGACATCTGCCCTCTACTGGCCCATGCTACTTCCTGTCTTCAAAAACTGATCACCTGTTGGAATGGAAAGGACCTCCCCACCCCCAAAAAAGGAAACTTTTTCCCCTCGAAAAGTTTCTCCCCACCCCAAATGGGAAGAGATCTCTCCCTGATGTCCCTCTGGGCTTGCTTTTTAATACTTTTGGTCTTTATTGTTGTTCAAGTACAGTTTTCTGCCTCCCCTCTACCCACTCCTCACCACCCCCTCTCTGGGCTTTTTTTTTTTTTTTTTGTAATGTAATAGAAACATTTCACGCACAGTTTGCAATAGGTTTTTTTTTTTTTATGAACACTAACTTCATTTTGCCTGTATTTACCTTGATGGAAGTTCATCTAAATTTTAAAGCACTTGAAAGCTGAACGCCTATTTAGGTTTTAGTTGCACGCTAACGCGAAATACACTTAATGTGACATGTTGCTACCACTAATGTTAACTTCAACCTCCTCCCAAACACACTTGCCAGTATTTCTGTGACCGGAAGGGGAGTGATGGCAAAATAATCTTGGCTTATGTGGCGCTCCCCACCTTTCAAATTTAGAGAAAAAAAAGTATCCTGCAATACTGTTGTAACCAGAAGCAGATTCAGATGCCTGTCCCTCCAGAAGCAAATGCTTGAGAGGCAGTGGTGTTTATGTGAAGGAAAGCGGACTGTGCAAGCGCCAGCCACCTGAAAGAAAGGGAATTGCATCTCAAAGCCCATCACCACCTGTCAGTGGAAGCAGAGCTTCTTATAAGGAGGGAGAGGAGAACAGAAGAAAGAGATCAAGGACGGGGGTTGCAAAGTTCTCTGCGTACAGAGCAGCACCAAACATTCCCACGGGGCTTGTGGAATTCCCGTGTGCGTCAGTCTGACTTCACATCGTGCTGGCTTTGTGGGCATTCTGGCTCCAGGGTTTAAGGTCAACCATGAGCAGGCACCAGGCAGCCCTAAGGTCTGGACCTGTGTATTGCGTAGTTAGTCCCTTGGATTCTGAAACAGGCTCTTTATCCACCAGCTACCTGCTTGGCAGAGCCAGGTCGTGACAGAAGCGATGTCAGTACAGCTGGGGCGGCCGGAACAATTCCCTGCTCAAGTAACTTTCCAGGCTGGCACTCTTCGTTGAAGGGCAGAGCTAGATCATTACTCAAACGCTTACTTTTCCATTGGTATGTTTCCAGCATCCATAGCATCCTCACGGCTCTCAAAAGTAATACAAGCAAAGCCTCTGTACTCGTTCGTGTCATGATCCTTTAGCAAAAGAATTGTACATTTAAACGGCTAACTTACTACGTGTCCTAAAAGATAACGTCTCAGGTTTTCAAAGGCATCGGTCCTCTGGGACTTCCTCACGAGGCCCCCTTCATTGGGTACAAGGGACATGGCCTGGTGACAACCTTCTGAAAGTCTTTTCTTTTTTTAATTTCCTTTTTTATTTTAATTGTTGTTCAACTACAGTTTTCTGTCTTTTACTCCCATCCCGCAAGTCTTTTAACAATAATAACAAAACCCGTGTCATGCATCATGTTACTTTTATAAGACCATACAGTGAACAGAATCTGTAGTTAAGCTGTATGTATCCCAAGCCACGAACTACCTCCACAATCCATTCACGATCTCTCTCCCTTTTCCTTCTAGTAAGACAGCTCTAAGTGGACTGTTTACCTCCTCGCTCTGAGTGCCTTTGCAAGACAAGAGAGAAACTTGAGGAACTTGCACCTGTAGGCGTCAAGCACCCAAAAGTAGGGCTAACTGAGGCCAGTGGGTGGCATACACATGTCGGGTCTGCTTAGAGTCAGTGCACAGGCACCTTGGTTGAAAGAGTTGCCTTCTCTTAGGGGGCCAAATTTGCCAAGCAGTGCTTTAAGAGTGTTTGCATTGGTCTGCACACTGAGGCCTCCTGTGAACAGCTTGCCAGGCCCACCGGCTTCCACCACTGTGCTGTCAGGGGTTAAACATATACACAGAGCAAAGAATACGTATAAGTGAGAGAACCAAATCACACAGCGTTTTGACTATTCCAGGCAAACCTCGTAGGACATCTTACTAAGGAAGCATTTAATGTATGTGACCCTTAGAGCACAACGTGTGCGTTCCTTTCCAGTGTGGCCCCAATGAGCCGGTCAGAGGAGTGAGTGGCCGTCTTCTGCTGAGAGCCTCACCTGGTGAGGGCCTGCCTCCCGGGCAACAAGGCACATTTAGGGACATTGGCAAAGGAGGTCAGGGGCATGGGGGAAGGTAGTGGACAGGTTAAGCTGCGTTGCACGAGAAGCCCCTGCAGGAAGGGTAAATTGCCAGAGGACTGCCCAAAGCCAGAGTGGTCCCTGACAGTGGGGCCAATAGACAACATCGGGGGGCATACAGCTCACCAGCTTGTCTAAAGTACATGGCTACCATCAGTTTCCGGAAGCGTTCTCCCCTCCAGCAACCTTTTCCCAGACTGATGTTATTCTACGGACTCCCATGGTGGGTAAAGTGGCAGAGCGGGTAAGTGTGCCTATGTCTCCAAAGCCCCAAGGAAAATGGATGTGTTTGGAGACAAGGCCTTGGAAAGTTCACTAGAGTTCCTCGCTCTTTCGAGCATTACAGTAGTCCTAGGCAGGGCTGCTTCCCAGGAGCGCATTTGTGCACCAGCACTGGCTGGAAGGGAGGGCAGGCTGACATTCGGACTGCCTGGGAAGTCTGGCTAGAGATCCGGAGGTGCCTAAAATCCCCTCACTGTGGTAACCTTCATTCCTGCAAAGCCCTGGTCCTTTGCAGGTAGCAGAAACCAAGGAGCTTTCCTGCCTTCTTTAGGAGCCTTCATTTGCCAGAGTGGAAATTCAGCAGTTTGAGCCGTCCTGCCTTTAGATGACTCATCTAGGGTATCGGGCACCTGATTTGACCCTTTGACCACATGCGGCCTGGGCAGGTTTTCCACTGCATCCACTTCTTTTACCCTCAAGATGAAACATCTCACTTCATCCTTCTGATAGCCAGCAAACAGGCTTAGGAAAAGGGACTGTCACGGTCACGGGAAGTACTAGCATTTTGCCAACAACAAAGGTTTCTATGTATATATCGGTGCTGACCATGAGATCTCCTAACCGCATGATGTGTGTAACTTGCCTCCGATGGCACTCACATATTAGATACTGGAATCACTAAACTCAGGTGTATCACTAGTGTTTCAGGCAATATGCTTTAGAAATCCCCTAGATTTATGCAGGAAGGGATAAGAAGGTCCATCGTCTAGGGAGTCTTGTGTGCGAGGGACTGCCTCTAATTACTTCTTTTGCAGTGCTCACTTTCTGCCCTTCCTTGACTTTTCTCTTATTTTGTTAAGTGTGGCATATACCGTCACTTAGGGGATTGTCATAAATAGACCCTTTGTGGTATCCACATTTTAGTAAACCAATTTACATTGAGGAGTAATTTTTATCTTTTCCATACAAAAATTATTTAGTTCTTGAAGGTTTACATTTTCTTTTCTTTATGTGATGGCAGAGGGGAATACCATTGTGTTCGCTTCTTGCAGTTGGCCAATATTTTGCCCGCGGTGATGATTCTGAGAAAGATGGTTTATCAAAGTCATAAGTTTTGCACATGCCTAATACTGCTAATTAACTAGTTGTTCATTTTTGCTTTTAACTCAACTATCCCTGAGCTTCTTCATACATGTAAGTTGGTGCTGGAAATGCCAGAAACCAAAGGCTGGTAATATTTGCAAGGTGATATGCATCCCTCTTCTACTCTCCCAGTTCTTAGAAAGTAATCCTGAACTTTGGTCAGAGTTTTACTGATTCAAATAGACATTCACACATGGTGTTTGGCTAGTGGATTGGACTGCCTGGGTTTAGAACAAGGGCCACACTACGCTACACATTCTTTGAATTATTTCCAGATTTCCAAGTGATACAGCAATGTTTTCCATGAGGGAAACCTTATGTAAGGTAAAGGGCTGAGAAGGATCTGGTTATGCAAATTCAGTGAGGAGGTCCAGATACAGGCTAGGCCCATGAAGGTCTTTTTGTTTTGTTTTGTTTTTTTGAGAGAGAATATCAAGCCTATGTTGGTTAGATATATACAGACATAATTCACCTTTTCTGCCTAACACATATTTAGGTTTCTTATACTCTCATACCCCTCATCTAACTCAAGTGAATTCGTCTTGTATAACTACTTGTACAATCCCAGGAAAATCAGTAGCTGTGTACTGATTGTGTTTAAAAATTTGCCTCCATTTGACGGGTCATTTTCTGAGCATTGTTTTGGAAGGTGATGAATTGGAGGTAAAAAAGAAAACAACCATCATGGTTGGGACTTGTAAAAACCACAGGGTCAGATGTTTGGGTGTCACTCATCCACAGTAAATATTATATCTGACACTTACCTCATACAGGGAAATCTGGTTCCATGTCAAGGTTATAGTTTTCATTGCCTCTAAGGCAATAAGAGGACAGTGAGTTCAAAGCTATAGTGAAGCCGATTTTTATTCATACGTGACTGCCACAAAAATAGTGGCAAGGAGTAAATCAATAGCTTATCTACCCAGAAAAGGGATGGCTGGCCTAGGACAGGACTAGTCCAATTGAGCACAGCTTGAAAAGTCAATCAGGTGCCCAGGGTGTGCATGCATACCTGTGCCTCTTACCTGGGCTCACTGTGTGACCTACAGGAAGTGCTTAGGTGATGTAAAGAGGCGGTGAGAAACTTGGTTAGGGACTGCAACACCACACTGTAGGTGGCGATGCCCGGGGATGCCCAGTAGCAGGTTGCCCCCTGCTAGGGGGTAGGGATGCCCCCACAGAGGGCACCACCTGGATGCGCTGAGGGAGGAAGCTGCCCCATAAACAGCACGGGAGAAGCCACAGGGTCAGCAACAAGCACTGCAGGGCCAGGAAGGGGCAGCACAGGGATTCAGTGGAGGCTCTGGATGCCCTGCTGTGCTGGCTGAGCCCAGAGAGGGCCTGAACCACAAGGGACTCCCTTCTGGTGAATGGCTCAGTGCCAAGGGGCAGAAGACCATTCTTTGAATGGGGTCGGTCTTTCATTCTGGTGTTTAACCGCCTCGTTTAGCCTGACTTGCTCAAAAGAAGACCCAGTTTCTTCCAGTGTGGAAAACTTTTATGTCTTTCAGACATTCTAGAAAGTTTGTATTATTCTTGTTCAACCTCACGATCAGCCGGAACAGCCGAACGACAACATTTCGTACATAAAGTTCAGAAGAGTATCCTTTTGTGTACGCTGACTCATCTCAGAAATACTTTCAGCTCGTGCCTGTTCAACATTCCTGCTCAAATGAAAATGCTTCTAACGGTGATGTTCTTGAATGTTTACCCATGAACAGTCATCTTCCTCTTTTGTCATTTTGTTGGCTTTTTGAAGAACCACAAACTCTTAACCGTGACATCTTAACTCAGTAAGATGTACACTCAGGAAAATACTTTGCTCTCTGGCCCCTCCATAATATTGTTCAACACAGAATTCACAACCTTTTCTTGAATGTTCTTTATTCACTTACTTTTTACTTTATCCTTCTGCGGTTACAGTTGTGGTCTTTTTCACCAATGACCCCCAACCCATCCCTCCCCGCACTTTCACAATCAATCTGCCCACATTGTCTGTGCCCAGGGGTCCTCTATTCGTGTTCCTTTGCTTGCCCCTTCCTCAGCTTTCCTCCCTAATCGCGCTAATCCCTCCCCTCTGGCCACTCTGACTTTGTTACACGCTACACGTGTCTGGTCCTTTCAACAACCCCTGGGCTGTTCAATTTGTTGATGAGGTTGCATTTATAGCTAACAAGCTAAGGAATGAGCCTGACAGTCGTGCTGCATGGTTGAGTGAAAACAGTTATACCTTGATAAATTTCAGAACAGAACTCCTGCGAATATGAAGTTCTCTGATGGCTCTTTTAACCATCACTTCCATTCTCTCGCTTGTTCAATATCTCCACTTAGGTAAAATCATACTGGTTTCTATTGGTGGTCTTCTTCCATGCTTACCCCCAGAAAGAAGTCCTTCCTTCCTCTTCCATGACTTCCTCAGTATCTTTAAGAACCACAAACTCTTCACCGTGGGCACTTCCCTCAACAAGGTGCATACTCAGGAACACTGGCCCAGTTTTTGCCCCCATAACATTGTTTAACATATTGTCCCTAGCACTTTTCGGTGAATGTTATTTGGAATGAGTTTCACGAGTGCAGCACAGCGACCAGAGAACCGGACGTTTACCGTGGATACCCTCTGGTATTTCCAGGACCCACCGGAAACAATGCACACTTATGACAACGGTATGGACTCTGTGTCCTGGGCTGTACTGGCCATCCCCATGACGACTTGGCACCTATCAGTCTGTACCGCTCAGTCCCTTGTGGATCCAATCCTACGAGCTCGCTCTTTCACCTTTACTGTTTACTCTCTACCCTTTCAAGTCGATTCGCTAGGTTCTCAAGTCCCAGGACATACCTGAGGTCCCAGGACTTACACAACCCCAGGAATTTCAATCACACACTCCCTGAGAACATATCCTACTTGCCACAAACCACAGAATTTTCCGATAATTTTGTAAGTTCCAATTGGAAGGTGCTCATAAAGCTTTATACACACAAGTGTCCAAGAAGAAATGGGTTTTGTGAAAGCACTCCTATTCATGATCATCACCTCAATTCACTAGTAACAATTCTAACCCTTCCAGATAAATTACTATTTGTGAGAGCATACCATTGAAACCCTCCAGGTACATGAATTTTGACACACTTCAAGAACCGCTAACGAGCGATTGCAAAATTCGGCACAGTCTCCACACTGGCGGTCCTCACCCTCTTTCCCGTGAGATGCAGTGTCAGCAAAGTTAACTTGATCCCCTTGATTTAATTGGGAAACTTGGTGTCAATGCTGTTATTCCCACAGTCGTGCGCTGCTTTAATTCAGTAAGAAAATGGATGCTTCCTGTTAGGCTTGTTAAACCTCTCGTATCTGTCCATATCAAGCTTTTCTGGGCACTACACTACTCCATTAAAAATTAGAGACACTCATAGTCCCAGGTATCAGGCAAAGGTGGTTTTGTGGCCTTGCCACAGGCTTCCTCAAAGCTTTGCATGCAGTTAGGTTTTCAAAGAGTACTATATAGCTTGTTTAGCTTCCTTAGCAAGAAAGCGGTACAGTAGGCGATGGAAAAGAAACACAGCACTTACTTTTGCAGGCAGCTATGTTGTACAGGGCACCTTTAGGACAACAGTGCAACCCACCGTCCCCAGAAATTGCTTTAATGCTATATCAGAAGTCAAATCAGACAAAAACGTCACGGTTTGTGCAATCGTTTATTGAGAAAATGTTAACACTCCAGCTATTGGACACTGAAATTCTATTCTTTTCATTACGTTAGCACCAACAGAACAACCGTGAACCATTCAACCCCTTTGTCTTCTCCAAACCGACATTTTCCTTTTAGTAATAACACCCAAGGATCCGAGAAGGGGCACTCGGTTTTCCCCTGTAGGAAGGAAACCTGGTACAGGACCTATTTTTGTTTTCCAACATCCGTTTCAATGACCCCTTTTAGATCAGCCTCCCCACGACTCCATGGGCAGAAGCCCCCTTTTTCGAGCTTCTAGGATTCCCTACAGAAAGGAAGGTGTCTCCTGCCACACAGGAGGCGAAAACCGTCGGTCTCCTCTGCCACCAAGCTCACGACCCCTGGAACAGTTACCACGCCCACTGCTCAAGGAATTTTCACGACCTCTCTCATAATCAGTTCGCCTGCTTCCGCCAGATGTCAGTCTGGGCCTTCCTGCCGGTGGGGCCGCACGCCAGCGACCTGCAAAGTCAACGGCCAAACAACAAGATGGCAAGGATGTTTTAAAGTTTTGTATCATTAAACCACGACCCTGGGAAAGCACTCAACGCTTGGGAACCGTACACGTTAGTCAGCCTCTGCTGCGAAGGGAGCACTTTTGCTGAAGGAGTCACGGGAGTGGTCACTTAGCTAAACCAAAAAGTTTAACGGTGATCTTCTTCTCCGGCCTAACCTGAGGATCAAAAGTCACTGTTCAGACAGCCACATTGCCTTTGGACAATGGGCTGATATTCTGAACGTCACTTTGCTCCTGTGCTTTGTACTGTAAAGTGCTCCTTGTTCTGAGACAATGTTAAAATACAGATCAGGCAAAACACACACAGGCAGAGCCCAAGGACACAGGTCCAAATGTGGTGAAGGACCCACGGGGTCCCGGTACAGGGGCTGGGTGCGGGCGGCCCAAGGGGAGCGCAACGGGGGTGAGGGGCTAGGAAATAGTATCAACAATATCTGAAAATACAAGACACACTTAGTAAGGGAAAGAGAGGAGGCTGCCCCCCGCCCCTTACTCTGCAAAGCAATCTATGGTTTTAAATGAGCTATGAGGAAAATAATTCAGAGAGCTTTGGAGGAATGAGAAGAACACACTACGGGCAGTTTCCCTGCTTGGATCACAGTAAAACTCGAGCAAACGACCTTTGGCTTACTGAATGTAATTGTACGATTTACAATCCATAACTGCACTCTTACCACAATGCTCATAAGAATCCCTGTATGACCCTCCATTTCCATAGTGAGAAGTGGCTCTGTCACGATCCCCACCATGGCCATCACCACCACTAAATAAAACCAAAACACTATTAACTGTGTCCAGGCTAACGATTGCAGTTAGCTCTTTGACAAAAAGGGAACATATTTAGAATGCCTGTATCTCCTATGGCAACGCTCCTCCCAGGAGCCCTTATACCCACAGTCACGGTCATGACTGGCGTCTCGGGAACTCGGATACTCTCTGCGTGAATAACTGAAGTACACTCTGACAACAAGAAAACACCAAAATTTACGTGGTCAAAGATTTTAATAGACGTTTCTGCTGTGAAGATATCGAGGCAGCCACAAGCATGAGAGACAGTGCTCAAGATAATCGGTCACTAGCAAAGTGCAAACCTACAGAAAGGCGAGATACCATTGTACTTGTATTCACGGCTAAGTCACTACAATTTTTGGAAAGGAAAATAACAAGGCTTGATGAGGGTCTAGATGAATTGGAATCCTGCGCACTGACAACACAGAAGTTGAAATGGTGCGGCTGCTCTGAAAAACACTGCAGATTCGAAACAATGATGACATGAACAGCAAACAACTCAGAATTACAGTATGACACAGGAGTTCCAGCCTTTTGGGCAGAGCCTCTCCTTTGGCAGTGATGCAAATCATTCTCAACTAGGCACCAGCATGGTGGTGGTGGCACAACACGCTGGGCACACTGTGTGATAGATACTGAATTGTTCAGTGTAAAATATTTAGGTATGTGATAGGTGAATTGCACCTCAAACACAAGAAATGTCAGTTATAAATCAACTGTGTCCATTCTGTTTCCCCCTTACCTATAATTTGTAGGGCAGGCATCGTCTCTTGATGACATATAGTCGCGTTTCTGGGAATTTATTGGCCCATTGCAGGGAGCACCTCCATTGTTGTCTCTGTCACGTGACACTGGCACATGGATGCGAATACGGTGAGCTGAGCATAGCAAAACGGACAGTAATGTTTCAAACAGAGAGAAAAAGTCGAGACGCCGTTCCTGTTCCTTTCGACGAAATCATTTCTTTAAAAACACTACTCTAAGGTGC
>JAPYXV010002239.1:0-13315 GCA_028533065.1 Trachops cirrhosus
TTCCTTCTTAATAGATTTTCTTCTATTATCCTACAGATATGTATTCAGTCCTGCTTAAAATAATGATGAAAACAATAGTTAACATTTGTGATGTAGTTTACAAACATAAGTATAACAATCTTCTAAGGCAATTAGGATCATTTTACCTGTTGTATGCAGTTGTAAATTGGGAGTTCAGACACATATGTAACTTTCCCCAAACAAAGCCCCTTCTACTCTGGACTATTCTTTCTGGATGTTTTCTGTTGGATAATGGCCTAGTTAGCCTCTTAATCGATAGGTTTAAATCCTATGGACATCTTTTTATTATTTCTTCCTCAGACTCCATTCAGTTATTTTAGTTGTATAAAAATAAAAAATAAGACTATACAAAAATAAAAACAAAGAAATTATGAATATACCAGAAAAAACTACCAATCTTATAATGGGGAAAGCCTTTTCCAGTATATGAAATATTTAATTATAAATGAAAAGACAAATTTTTATATAAAAAATTAAAGTCAGGGAAGGAAGTAAATGCATATATATTTTAAAATTGTTTAATTATAGTTGTTATACGGTATTGTATTAGTTCTATTAGTTTCAGGTATGTAATATAGAGATTTGACCTTTTATACCTTACAATGAGATCCCTCACTACTTCTAGTCATCATATGTCACCATGACAACTTATCACAATATCATTGACTATATTTCCTTTCACCTTTTCACCCATATCTCCACCTCCTCCCTTCTGGTAACCATCCCTTTGGTCTCTATTTTGATAAGTCTGTTTTTGTTTTGTTTTATATTGTTTATTTGTTTGTTTTTGGGGGGGATTTTACATATAAATGAAATCATTGGTATTTGTCTTTCTCTCTCTGACTTGTTTAGCAAAATACCTTCTAAATCCATCCCTGTTTTCACAAATGGCAAGATTTCATTTTTCTTATTGTGTAATATTCCATTGTGTGTATGTATCACATCTTCTTTATCCATTCATCTACTGATGGACACCTAGGTTGCTTACATATCTCCACTATGGTAAATAATGCCACCATGAACATAGGGATGCATATATTTTTTGGTTTTTTTGGATAAATACCCAACAGCGTTATTGCTGGGATGTGGGGTAGATCTAGTTTTAGTTTCTTGAGGAATCTTCATAATGTTTTCCACAGTGGCTGCACCAATTTGCATTAAATGCATAGATTGTGTTGGTTAGTATTTGACAGAAATTACATTGAACCTATAAATTGCTTTGGGTAGTCTTGGAAAGTTGTTTGATTCTAGAAATTTATCCATTTCTTCCAGATTGTACAACTTTCTATAATTGTTCACAGTATTTTTTAATGATCCTTTGCATTTCTATGGTGTCAGTGGTAATCTTTCCTCTTTCATTTCTGATTTTATATATTTGTGTTCTTTATTTTTTTTTTTGCTTGATGAGTCTTGTTAGAGACTGGCCAATTTTATTTATCATTTTAAAGAACCAGTTCTTAGTTTCATTATCTTTTCTGTTTTATTTATTTTCCTCCTCATCTTTATTATTTCATTTTCTGTACTTCAGGTTTTGTTACTTCCTTTTTTTCTACTTCTTTAGCTGTAAATTGAAATGCTTTACTTGGGATTTTTCTTGCTTCTTGATGTGCCTATATTGTTATAAACTTTCCAATTATAACTGCTTTTGCTGTATCCCATAAAGTTTTAATTTTGTGTTTTCATTTTACTAGAGATAGTTTTTGATTTCCCCTTTGTTTCCTTGTTGAGCTATTGGTTGTTTAGAAGCATGTTTTAACCGTCACATATTTGTGTTTCTTTTTCAGTTTTTTGCCATAGTTGATTTCTAGTTTTATGCAATTGCAGTTAGAAAATGTGCTTCATGTAATTTCAATCTTCTTGAATTATTGAGGCTTTTTCATGGCCTGTTATGTGATCTATCCTGGAAAGTATTCTGTGTGCACTTGAGAAAAATTTGTAATCTACAACTTTTGGGTAAAATGCTCTATGAATGTCTATCAAGGTCAACTGGTCTAATGGGGCAAGTAGGCTATTGTTTATTAATTTTTTGTCTGGATGTTCTGTCCATTGACCTAAGTACAGTATTAAAGTCCCCAACTATTATAGTATTACTGTTTATTTCTGCATTATGTCTATCAACATTTGGCTTATATACTTGGGTGCTCCTATGTTTGGTACTTAAATATTTATAATTATTATATCCTCTTCTTGGATTGACCATTGGCATTTTTAAGTAATATTCTTCTTTATCTCTTTATACATTCTCTGTTTTGAAGTCTCTTTTGTCTGATATTAAGTATTGCTACCACAGCTTGCTTTTTATTTTTATTTGTATGGAATATCTTTTTCATCCCTTCACTTTTAGTCTGTGTATATCTTTCAATCTACAGTGAGTTTATGGTAAGCAGCATATAGACGGGTTATGGGTTTTTTGTTGTTCTTTTTTGAAAATTTATTCTGCCACCCTATGTCTTTTGATTGGAGCATTTATTCTATTTACATTTAGAGTGATTATTAATAGGTATGTGCTTACTTCCATTTTTAAAATTGTTTTTTGTTTGCTGTTCCTTTCTCCTCCTCCTCCTTCCTCCTCCTTCTTCTTCTCTCCCTCTCTGTCTCTCTCTCTGATGTTTTTGTTCTTTAGTTTTTGATTGGATTCCTTGATCTTCATATTTTGTATATTTTTAATATAGTTTTGATTTATGTTTATCATGTACATATATATATATATATAGAGAGAGAGAGAGCAGTGTATTTTAAGTTGATAGGCATTTCAGTTCAATCATGTTCCAAAAGCACTACATTTTTACTCCCTCCCCCTACTGTATGTTTTTGATGTTATGTTTTATATCATTTGGTTTTCTGTCTCCTCTGATTATTTATTGTAATTATAGTTAATTTTCCTACTATTGTCTTTTAATATTCACATTAGCTTTTTAAGTGTTTAATTCACTGTGATTATTGTGTATATTTGCCTTTATTGGTAAAAAAAGGTTTTTTATCCTATATTTTATTACTTCTGGTTATGACCTTTTCTTCAACAAGAAGACCCTTTAATGCTTTTTTGTAAGATTGGTTTAGTGTTTGTAAACTCCTTTAGTGTTTGCTTGTCTGGGAAACTCTTTATCCCCTACAATTCTGTATGATAACCTTGCCAGATATACTATTTTATGTTGCACATTACTTTCTTTCAGCAAGTTAAAGATGTTCCTTCTGGCCTGTAAAGTTGCTTCTGAGAAACCTGGTGATAGCCTTATTAGGTTTCCCTTGTATGTCACTTAATGTTTCATTCTCGATACATTTATGATTACCTCTTTATCCTTAACTTTTACCACTTTAATTACAATATGTCTTGATGTGGGTCTCTTTGTGGACATCTTGCTTGGAGCTCTCCGTGCCTCCTGGACCAAGATGTCTGTTTCCTTTTCCAGATTAAAAATGTTTTCAGATACTATTTCTTCAAATATTCTTTCTTCCTGTTTCTCTCTCTCTTATCCTTCTGGAATCCCTATAATGAGAACTTTAGGGTGCTTGATATTATCCCAGAGCTCTCTTGTACTATCCTTATTATTTTTTTTTTCATTTTTCTGTTCTGATTTGGTGACTTCCACTATTCCATCTTCCAGGTTGCTAGTATATTCTTCTATACTAAATAATCTGCTGTTGATTCCTCCTACTATAGTCTTCATTTCAGTTATTATATTCTTCATCTCTGATTGGTTTTTATTATACTTTCTATTTCTTTGTCGAAGTGCTCTCTGAATTTCTCTGTTGTACTCTCAAATGATTGAGCACTCTTATGACCGTTTCTCTGAATTTTTAATTATGTAAATGACTTACCTCTGTTTCATTAGGGTTTTTCTCTGAAGCTTTTCCTTTTTCCTTCATTTGGGGCATATTCTTCTCTCTCCCAATTTTGTTTGACTTCCTGTGTTTGTACCTATGAGTTGAATAGAATTGTTGGAGCCCACCCAGCCTGGTTTCAGGAGCTGTAACCCCCTGTGGCTAAGGCTGAATGAGAGACCTCCAAAACCAGGATACCTAAGGAGACAAAACTTATTTCCCTAGCATGAACACTGCCTGCTCTATGTCTGGCTCCCATTTCTTGGTTGATAGTCAATGACAGGTAACAATTTTCAGAGGAAAATGAACCTAAGACAGACACGATCACATGGGAAGGCCTTCAGGGAAGAGACTCAGGGGGCTTTGGAAGTGAAGGGGTGATCGATATCACCCCTACCCCCTCAGCTTTGACAAAGCCTGAGTCCTTGTTCTGGCTGTGAGAAATCCAAGTATCCTGGCTGCCTTTGTTTCCTCCACCAGCCTCAGGCTTGCAGAAATAGCAGGGGCGGTGCAGTCCAGACCAGAGTTGGCAGACCCCTGGAGTAATTAGACCTCAGGCATAGAATATGCAAAATCCTGTGAGACCTGCTTGCTGAGGATGCTCTTGAATATGAAGGCATGGGCAGGAAATTAAACTAGCCTTGTATCTCTTAGGTGATAAAACCCCAAACTCAGCATGATCCCTTTCAGCTCTTTGATAGATACCTACTTGTTTGATCTTCCCTGCCAGACTATAATCCACAAACTGTATCCATACCCCTACCCAATACTACCTAATAAAAAGCTCAGGTGGGAAGGCAGCGCATTCTCCACTAGAGAGAGTGGCCATGCCATTCCTATTCCTCCACAGGACTTGGTAGTCCGTGTGTATTTCTCTCATATCATGAGCATCTGCAGCATTCATGGTCACTGCAGGCCAGTGGCTGCATCATAGAATAGCTACCCCTCCAAGGCTTGAATGTATGATGTCTGAAGACTCTGTTTAATAGTCTTGGCAAACCAAGTCAGGGAAGGCATGTGCAGTGCCTGGCATGTCACTTAGCCTGAAGGAGTGGGTTCTTGGTGGGGCAGCCTGGTGTGTGCATGCTTCCTTGTCCTTTTTATACCAGTGAGTCTGCCTGATGTAGATGGGGCTGTTAAGTGTGCTCTTGGCATGTGCTGTTGCTTTAACTGTATGTGATCAGATCAGGGGCTGAATGGGGATGCTTTGCGTGCTTATGTCTTAACACCTCTCCAGCTCTGCCTGCTCTCCAGGTGGAACAGGCCCTCATGAGTGCACAGCTGCACTCTACTAGTTCTTCTCCCTCTCTGGGCAGTGCAGATCCTTGCATGTTTCATTGTACCCCTCTCACTCCACACTGGCAGCCCTGCCTGCATGTTCTATGTCCCATGTTCTAATAGTTCTGCACTTTCTCTAGGTGGGAAAGGTCCAATAGTGTACACAGCTGTACTTTCCAAATTATGTATCCTCTCTGAGTATTGCAGTTCCTCAGATATTCAGCTATGCCTCACTCACTTTGCTTAAGCATCCCTACCAGCATACCCTGTCACTTTACTTGTCCCCAGTCAGAACAGAATCTGGGTGGGGCCACTGTATGCCTGCTTCTCAATGCCCTAATAGCCCTGCCTTTTCTCCAGGTGGGGCAGACTTGTGTGCACACTGCTGCACCCCACTCACTCAATATGGGGCAGCCCCATGTGGGTGTGCAACAAGTGCCCCACTATCTCCATACTGTCTCTGTATGAGGCAGTCCTATGTGCTGGTACCACAGTGTTTTGCTAGCTCTACACTCTCTCCAGGAGGGACAGCCCCACATGAGCACACAGTAGCACTCCATTATCTCTATACTTTTTCTGGACAAGGTAGCCCTGCAGGCAGGTACCTCAACATTTTGTTGTTGCAAACTCTTTTCAGGTGTGGAAGCCTATAGTAGGCACAGCCCAAAAGGTGCATGAAGCACCACCCTGTTGTATCTGCTGAATCAATATCCAGATGGAAGAGTCCCTTATATTCATACTCTGGCACTCTCCTGTTTGTGCTGGACCTAGTTTCAGGAGAGGTGGTTGGGGACATGCCACAGTGCTCTGCACTGTGGCCAGAGAACCTGGATGGAGATCGCACCTGCAATCCATACTCAAGGGAAATGAGAACAATAGTGCTCTCTAGCTCCTCCAGTCCTGAGTTGTTCTCTCAGTTCCTGAAGAGTTCTTGTGGTTTTCAATATTCTCTATGCAGTCCCTCTCTCTTGCTTTTTGTTCTCAGTTGTTCAGTTGGCTCACAGTTGTCTTTAAGGAGGAATTGCTCTCAGTATAGTTGTACATTCAATTTGTTGTTTGGTGGAGGTGAATTCAGCATCCACCCATACCACCATCTTGGATGTGTCTCCTAAATTAATAGATTTTTATAGAGTAAAAATATCATATGAAAGTCAAGAAAAATATTAGAAAGTAAGGAACTAATTGTATTAATAAGAAAACCCTCAAAAGCAATTAATCAAAGATAAAAATCTAACAAAAATGGTCAAAGAACAGGTTCTAGACAGTTAAAAAAGAAAATATAATTGTCCCATAAGTGAAAAAGCAGTGCTGAATAAAGAAATAAAATAAAACCTCAGCTTTCACCTATCCCATAGAATAAAAATATTGATAATATAAGTTTTTGAGAAATGTGAGGGTGAAAAGGCATTACTGATAATAATTTAGTAATATTTTAAACTTAGATTAAAATATGTGTGTTATCTTACCAATTCTATTTCTGGGAGAGTATCCAAGTTAAAATCATACATCCAGTGCTAAAATTTATCTAAGAGACATAATGTTATGTATAACAGAGTAGTGATGACAAATACCCAACTATCTAAGAGTCACAAAATGTAAAGAAAACCATCAAACAATAAACAAACACCTCTAACCAAGTCTGTGTACTCTACACTTGCTCATTGCTTACACTTTATGCTATCCACTATCCTCTCAATCTTTGTCCTTTTATTTCCCCTAAACTGCAGTTATTTTCTCACTCAATCCAACACTCGAGTCTCCACCTAGTAACTCTACTTCCTCCATTCATCTCTTACCACCCTCTATTCCATACCCACCTCCCCTGAGCACCCACATTAACTTAAAAATGCTCATTCCTCTTCTTATTCTATGTTTTTCTCTGTTCTATTTTAAGTTCATTGAAGGTAAAGACTGTATCTGACTTACCTTTGCTGTATCCCTAGCACTTACTGTGACTAGCACCTGTAAGGTTTTAATAAATGCTCACTGAATTAACTAATGTAATATTTTATGCCTGTAGAGTAGAATACAGTTCATCCATTACAATGATGTCATAGCATATTTGATGATTTAAAAAGTAGTTAGTGATATAGAACAAAGAAAAAGCAGTCCTTTCACCCACCACTCTTCATTCTCAAGTCCCAAGGCATCTCTCTTTGAAACCAGCGGGATACACCACTGTGTTCTTAGTGCTGCTTATGTTAGTTCTCACAAAGAGTTTAAGACTTCCAGTTATTTCATTGTACTCTGACTTCTAATCTGCTGAAGGCTCTGAATGTGTCCTCTTTTTTTTACTTTCACCTCCCTTTATTTTCTCTAGCTTTCAGTTTTTCTACTGTGCTCTTTAAAAGCCAACCTCAGTCATCAGTGAACTCCCCTGCAATCACCTCAGTGCCTTCATATCTTGTTCTAATAAAATTCTGCCTTATCCCTAATTTACCTGTTTTCTTGAAGCCTTCTCAAATGGTGGTTCTTTTTCTCTCCCATATATATTGCACCCTTAGACCTGAAGTAGAAAAGATATCCTCCATACAAAAATCTCATACAAATATCCACTACATTTGTATATACTGACAATAAAATTTCAGAAAAAGAAATTTTAAAAGATTACTTTACAGCTGCAAACAAAAGAATAAAATACATAGGAGTAAACTTAACAAAGGATGTGAGGGACCCATACACTGAAAACTTCAAAGCATTATTTAAAAGAGATTGAAAATAGATACAATGAAGTGGAAAGATAATCCATGTTCATAGATTGGAATAATCAACATAGGTAAAATGTCCATGTTACCCAAAGTAATATACAGATTTAATGCAATCTCCATCAAAATCCCTATGTCATTTTTTAAAGAAATAAAACAAAAAAAATTACCATATTTGTATGGAACCACACAAGACCCTCAATAGCCAAAGCAATCCTCAGAAAGAATGACGAAGCCAGAGGTATCACACTACACAACTTCAAATTATACTATAGAGCCACCATAATCAAAACAGTAAGGTACGGGCAGAAAAACAGATACAGAGACCAATGGAACAGAATTGAAAGCCCAGAAATAAAACCAAATGTATATCAACAAATAGTTTTTGACAAAGGAGCCAAAAACATAGAAAGGAAAACCTTTTCAATAAATGGTGCTGGGAACATTGGAAAGTCCCATGCAAAAGAATGAAACTAGACTGCTGTTGTTCCCCATATACAAAAATTTACTCAAAATGGATCAAAGACCTAAATGTAAGATCCAAAACAATAAACTACATTAAAAAAAACATAGGTACTAAACTTACGGGTCTTGGTATTAGAGAAGATTTATGTGTTTGGCCCCAAAACAAGGGAAGTAAAGGCAAAAATAAATGGAAGAGACTATATCAAACTAAAAAGCTTCTGCACAGCAAAAGAAACCACCAATACCACCATATGATCTCACCTATAAGTGGAACCTAATCAACAAAACAAACAAGCAAGCAAAATGGAATCAGAGACATGGAAATAAAGAACAAACTGACAGTAGCCAGAGGGGAGAGGGAAAGGGAATAATGGGGGACAGAAAGGGAAGACACCAGAAAGGGAATAATGGGGGACACCAAGGAACATGTATAAAGGGCCCATGGACAAAGACAACAGGGGAGGGAGCCTTGAATGTGGGAGGTGGGGTTGGGTAGGGTAGGGGAGAGTTATGGGGGTAAATGGGGACAACTGTAATTGAGCAAAAATTAAAAAAAGAAACCACCAACAAAACAAAAATAAGGCAACCAACTGAATAAGAGAAGATATTTGCAAACAACAGCTAAAACAAGGGGTTATTATCCCAAATATATAAAGAATTCTTACAACTCAACACCAAACAAACAAATGAACAATCCAATTAAAAAATGGACAGAGGACCAGAACAGACACATCTCCAAAGATGACACACAAATCCCGAAAAGATATATGAAAACATGCTCAATGTCCATAGCTATTAGAGAAATGCAAAGCAAAACTACAATGAGATATCACCTCACACCTGCCAAAATGGTTATTATCAACAAGACAAGTAATAACAAGTGTTGCAGAGGTTGTGGAGGCAAAGGAACTCTCATTCACTCCTGGTAGGAATGTAGACTGGTACATCCACTATGGACAACAGTATGGACGTTCCTTAAAAATTAAGAATACAGTTATTGTATGACCCAGCAACTCTTCTTCTGGTTATCTACTCCCAAAATTTGAAAACATTTATTTGCGAAGACATGTGCACCCCTATGTTCACTGTACCATTATTCATGGTGGCCAAGACATGGAAACAACAAAAGTGTCCTTCAATAGATGATGCGATAAAAAAGATATGAGACAGCCCTGGCTGGTGTAGCGCAGTGGATTGAGCATGGGCCTGTGAATGAGAGGGTAGCCAGTTCGATTCCCAGTCAGGATACATTCCTGGGTTGTGGGCCAGGTCCCCAGTTGGGGGATGTGAAAGGCAACCACACATTGATGTTTCTCTCCCTCTCTTTCTCCTCCCCTTCCCCTCACTCTAAACATAAATAAATAAAATCTTTTTTAAAAAAGTATAGAACATATATACAATGGAATATACTCAACTATAGGAAAAGATACTGTCATTTGCAACAACATGGATATTACACTAAGCAAAAATGTCAGACAGAAAGGTTAAGAACCATAAGATTTCACTCATATATGGGTTATAAAACTGAAAGCAACAAATGAATAAACAAGATAAACAAATAAAAACTCATGGACAACAGTATAGTGGTTACCAGAGGGAAGAGGGTGGGAGTAGTAAAGGGTAAAGTGGACGAAGTATATGGTCATGGAAGGTGATTTGACTTTGAGTGCTGGGCACACAATGCAATATACAGTTGATATATCATAGATTTGTACATTTGATCCTATGTCATCTTACTAAATAGTGTCACTCCTATAAATTTAACAAAAACAATACAAAATAAAGACATTGCCTTGTTCCTCATCGCCATTTTCAGACTATGTTTACTTCCTTCTTCCAAAAAAAATTTCAGCTTTGAATATCATGCCACTAGAGGGTTAAAATCCAATAACCCTCAATCATCTACCTCCCCTTGGCCACACTCCCTAAGACCCTGATGATTTTCTCTCTTGACTCTACTCCTTTTCTTTGGTCATAATCTAGACCATATGTAACCCATGATGCATTTGTTTATATTCTCAATTTTTACTACTGAACTCTCTTCGTGGTACCTTCAATTTTTCTGTCTCAGTCATTTTTTATCCCATTCCACCAATTCCTTTATCACCCCAACAATACAATTGCAGTTTCCTCACCAAGTTCTTTCCTTATATAGTTTAAATTCCATAGCTCATAATACTTTCTTGTACACAACTCAAATTTCTTCCTCATTTTCTTTTCATTATATTTGTCTAGCAAACATCCAATTCTGAGTAAATACAACTGCAACAAGCTGGAAAAACAAAAGCTATAAAACAATGCTGGTATTGTTTTATTTTAAATTCATGGTTGCTAATCTTAAATGAGACTTTATTACAGTGTAGCAACCTTTCTAAATTTCCCTAGTCACTGCCTACTCTCCTGGATGGTGGTTTCATACTTATTTTCCGTCTTCTCAGGCACTGCCAGCCCCTTTGTCATCACCCTCATCAATAGCTTGTGGGGATAAAACCACAAAAATCAGAATCAGAAGAGATCTTCCACTGGTGTTCACCACAACAAACCCACCTACCTGCATCTATGCATTTATATGTATGATTGATTTTCCATGTTACCTGAGGCCAACCCCTCTCCCCTGTTCACTCCAGCATGTCTCCTTTCTCTCCTGCATCATGTTTTCCTGACTTTCTATCAGCTTAGCAAAAACTGTTATCGTCCTGCCTAAAAAGAATCTTCTTTTGATCAATAGTCCCCTCAGACTAGCAGCCTGTTTGTCTGCTCTACTTGACAGTGAAACCTGTTCCAAAGGAAGTCAGCTTCACTTCTCCAAGTCCCACCTTCTATCATTTGATACCATTCTAACTAGGATTTTGCCATATGGCTTTAGCTTGGTTGATTATATAACATATTTCCAAGCTTGGGCATCTTTGAAAGTGAAAGGGAGCATAAATAATTACTACACTGAGGCCTTTGGCATAAAGCAGAACTGTCTCAGGCAACTTGAACATGTGGTTAGCATAGCAATAATTGCAAGGTTGCTAAATCCAACTGTCTAACCTCAGGTCTCATCTTACTTGACCTTTTTGTAACATGTACTTTATTATTTTGGCTTCTAAGTCACCAAAAACCTTTATTTTTCCCCTCTCACTTCATTTACTGATCCTTTTCAGTCTCCTTTGTCAGCTTTTCTTTATCTATACAACCTCTAAACTGTGGAGTTTGCTAGGTTCAGCCTTTAATCCCTTTTTTTCTCTTCTGTTTTTCTCTACTATACTCACCCAGTTGGTATCAATTAATTATCAACTGTACATCTCTACTTGGAAGGTTCTACTGAACTCCAGACTCATCTATCCAACTGCCTACTGAACATCTACATTAATATATGATACCTCTTCAATTTAACATAAGTGGTAATTTTTCCTCTCATAGACTTGGGGCCATTCATGATTACACTTTCGCTTTTATTTGCCCTAATGCGTTCCTACCATCCGTACTGCTCTCACCTTGGTTAAAAGCCATCATCTTCTGTCACCTGAATTATTGCAACAACTCCCTTACTGACTTCAGTGTTTTTTTTTCCCCTTGAGCAGTCTCCCCATGCCCAATATCCATAATATATTCTCAACAGAACATACAAGGTAATCATTGGACATTTTAAGTCAGAGCATGCATGTGGCAGAGCATGCCATTCGACCGCCTCAAACCCTGCAGTGGCACATCATTTCAGTCAGTTGTGAATGTCCAAGTCCTTTAGTGCTCTACAAAACCCTACAGTGTCATACCTCATGTCCTACTCTTTTCTTCTTTACTCATTCCATTCCTGTTGCACTGTGTTTCTTGCTCTTCTGGAATGTTCTTCCCTGAAATTTCTGTGTGATTGCCTCCCTTACTTTCTTTATGCCTCTTCAAGCATCCCATTAACAGTAAGGCTCCCCCCACTGACTTGTTTTAAATTGTAACCCCTCCCTACCATCTACAGACCCTCTGTTCTCCTGCATTGCTTTATATTCTTCCTAGCACTTACCACCTCACAGCAGGTAACACTTATCTGACTGTCTATCTATTTATCTATTATCTATCAACCAGTTCCCTCCTTCTCTTATACCTGAGGCCAACTGTGATGTGTCATCTGCCATTGGTTATAAACTTCACTAAGACAGAGATTGTACCTGCTTTTTTCTAGCCTCCTAGAATAGTGCATAAAGCATGGTAGATACTTAAAAGATAATGTATTAAATTGTCTGGTCTAACTCAATATGGAGTGTATTAAATATAGTCATAACAACAATGACAACTACTACCACTGCTACACACTTTTCAATGAATTTTTATATAGTTTTAATCTCATACTCGTGGAGAGAAAAGGAGTCCCTGAGAAAAGTATGCATAAAATTGTTAATAAAAGTTATCTTTGACTGTTGAGAGTATAGAGGACTGCTATTTATTTATTTACTTTATTTTCCTGTGTATCTCTCCTTTCTAAATGTTCTACTGTAAGCCTGTCTTATTATAAAAATAAAAATTCAGTTCTTCTTTTCATTCTTCTTTTTATTTGTTTTTCTTATAATCAGGCTCTTTCACAGGACCAAGCTTTATTTAGAAAAAAAGGATACATTTAAAAATAATACTTCACAAAAAATAGATAACTCTAATCCTGGTTTTTAGTTTATATGAGGTTTGCTTACTATATTTATTCTACACGCCTGTTGCAAGTCTTTAAGAGAAAAAGGTAAATGAGAAAATCCACAGAAATGTTTGCCAGACACAGGCCTACTTAACAAGGCATTCCTAACTTACAGAAGAAAAACTGAATCATAGTTTCCCTGATTCCAGCATTGAAATGAAGTTATTAAAGAATGCAAAAACTGAAAAGGATCAAACAAAAAACTTCACTCTCCCAAATTTCAATAGTACAATATTCATGATAAAAAATTAACTAATCTATTCCCTAAATTGAAGTAAAAATTTTAAAAAATAAAGCAGATAGCAAATCTCAGACACTAAAATATACTTAAGCAATTTATAAACAGACTTTTGGACTCAAA
>JAPYXV010000224.1:0-15327 GCA_028533065.1 Trachops cirrhosus
AAACAAAAAAAAACAAAAAAAAAAAAAAAAAAAAAAAAAAAAAAAAAAAAAAAAAAAAAAAAAAAAAAAAAAAAGAAACTGTACTGAATAAACTAAAATATAAAAAAAAAAGAAACTGTACTGAAAAACAAAAAAAAAAATTTAAAAAAAAGAAAGTTGGCACAATGTTTTTGATCTTACTTTACCTTAGTATCCTATTACTTCTTTTCAGAGCCCCCTCTTTTTTCTCACCAACTGCACACCTCATTTTCTGCCCCTTATCACGAACTACCTCGATGCCTAGAATCCTACAGCACTCATGCTCACACCCAAGTTTCCTAAAAAGCAAGTTGATCAACTTCACCTTTTCTCTCTATCTTCTATATTTGCATTTTCCCCCAAAGATTACCTGAAAAAAAGATAAAACTAAATCTGAAAACTTAATTTTCTTTACATCATCAATACAGATATAATAGCATTTACTGGCAGACTAATTGAGGCAGGGGTGACCTTCCCTACATAAATGACTGACTGCTTCAACCAGGCATTTTTGGGATCTTATGCATATGTGTGGCCTCCAGAACACTGCTGAGTGAAATGTCATGTCAGTAGGGAGGGGCAGGGAAATATAAGCTACCAAAAAATGTGTATATACACATGCACACACACACACACACACACACACACACACACACATATATATATATACCCATGTGTTTCAGTTAAAAATAAAGCAAATGTTGTTCTAAACTGAGCGCAACAGCTTGATGACAAAATGATTGGATAGATGATAGATAGATAATAGATAGATAGACAGTTGATACAGATAGATAACAGTGAGCTTTCTTTGACTAGTCATTGAACTGTAAATGCTGGGACCAAGGTGCTCACTGCAGGTGGGGGTGAGTATTTAATAGCTGTGACTAGTCTTTGCAGGAATCCTAGGAAGCACAGTCATAACGACTCGTAGGATCTTGACTCTGGGTGGTGAACACACAATAAACTATACAGATGATATAGAATTGTACCCTTGCAACCTATATAATTTTATTAACTGATATAATCCCAAAAAATTCAATAAAATATTTTCAAAAACCATCTAGGATATTCCAGTAAATATATTTCTGCTCTGAAGAATGCAGGAATGTTCACATATTTTGCCACCATGCTGATTTTGAGGGTGGAAAAAAGCCTGATATAAGGCTATCATGGATCAGTGTATATGTGTCAGATTGTATAGTGCATAGAGAAAGGTGTAAGTCACTAATATTTGTACATAATGTTCTCTGGATTTGCTCTTTCTTGAAAAGACTGAACTTGATAGAAAAGCAATTAGAATTATTTTGTTTATCAGGTTATTTTTTAAATGTGTATACTGAAAAGTAATAGTTTCTTTGATGTACCACATCACTATATTCTAAAATAAAAAGAATGTATATAGGCTACTATTGTGGTATATTTAGTGTATGTAAAGTTCCCATATAAACTCCCTAGCTAAATCTACTTTCAAATATAATGTTTACATTTTTCTAGGACCTAGATCAATGTTCTCCAAACTGATCTACTATCATTTCTTCCTTTCCTTTTCTCCTTCATATTTCTATAATAGGTTTTCTGGATTCTGGGTTAATTAGAAATAATATGTGAAAAAGATTATATAAAGAAAAATCAATTATTTTATTCTTCAAGATGTAATTTTAACTTAAAGATAAGAATTATGTAGCCAATATAATTACATATAAATTATTAACATAAAGATTCATGGTCCTCCTATCTATATTTTATAATTTGTAGTCCTCAAGAATTTAAATCAAGTAGGATTACTAAGAAATAATACTAAGGTCTTTTTTTTTCTTTTTTCTTTTTACCTAGTAGTCTATCCTCAATCTGGTGTAAGCCCTCATTACAAGTGAAAAAGTTTGAGTTTAAAAATCATTACATTTAGTTAATTAGATGCATGATCTATTTTAGAAATGTATATATTATATATGTAACATTATATGTGGTGTCTTTTTTCTATTAAAAAATATTGAGACAACTGGCTAGGAAATTCTAGTCAGAATCTAAAATATTTGCATTTCAGAGACATTTCTTTGGTTACATGACTGACCATAAACAGAATTTTTAATATATGCCAACTGATGTTTAAAAGAATCTGTAGCAAAGAGACTACAATAAACAATAGAAGCAATAAAAGCAGATAAGTAGATATTTTAAAAAGCAGACAGAATTAGAAATCTATTTTTATTAGATTTCAAAAAATATTTGAGTTCTAAAAATAAAACTTCATCTGTTTGCATGAATAGTTTTTTTAACCTCCCAGGCTAAAATATACTTTATTTAAAGATGACAAACATTTCAAAGAATTTCAAAATTTTTTTTAGGTAAAAATGTATGGTTTTAATACTTACCAAGGTTTTTCACTGTTTTAAATTTTGAGGTCTTCTGCTTTTGCCTAACTCAACTTTAAAGTTAAATATATACACGCTATATACATACACACGGAAAAAAAGCAAACTTTACTCACAGGCAAACTGAAGTATGGCTTCTCTACTGAGGATACTTCCATAAATGTTGGCTGCTAGACACTGATAATGGCCAGAATCTTTTGCTTCACTTGGATTGCTTATAATGAAGGTCCCGTCTATCAAACTGTAGCGATAATCACTTTCCAAATCAATCTCTGTTCCATTTCGAAGCCATCTTAAGAAAAATCAGAAGACAAACAACAGTAAAAATTACTTGAGACATGATAATACTCCTTGAGAGTGTCAGAATTTCATTGAAGGGAATTTTTAAGATTTAAGTAAAATGAATAACAGTGAATTTCTACCTGTAATTGGGAACTGGGTTGCTACGAACTTCACAATTCAGTGCTACTTTCTTTTCATCAGAATCGGTTGGGAAAATTATATCATCTGGTTCTTGCACAAATATGGGCCCATAGTCCACACTTTCTGTAAGGACCAAAAAGACACACGTTAAAATTTCTTTAAATATCAAGACATGTTTTTTCTCAATTATGTTTGCATTCAAAATTCTTGCTCTTTTCTTCTACTCAAAGGCACTTTGTCAAAAGAAAAGTATAGCCATCAAATTGTATTGTTTTGGTAAATTGAGACCTAAATAGAACATTTTTGCAATTGACTCAAATTGCTTTTAAAGACATGATATATAATGGAAAAACAAGCATTTAAATCATTGTTTTTGTACATTTTAAAAAATATATTTTTATATTTATCTGCAACAGAATATTACTACATAAACAAGAGTTAAAAACATTATTTAATTTTATTCATATGTAAAATCTAATGAACAAATTAAATTTACAAGGAAAATGGGAACAGACTCATAGATGGAATCCAGGATGACAGCTCTAGGGGGGTTGTTAGCAGGTGGAGGGACTGAGCAAAGAGGAAAAAGAATCATGGACATGGACCAAAGTGTGGCAATTGCTGGGGGGAGGAGAGTATAAGGGGACTAAATGGTAATGGAAAACATACAATAAAGATTAAATTAAAAAAAGCTTTATTTAAAAAACTAAAAGTTTGTAAAATCTCTTAGAATGTTAAAAACAATGTACAATAAAGAAAAAACATGAATTAATATTGTGTTACTGCTTCAACACTACAGATATGAAAACACCAGTGTTCATGCATTCTTCATATAGTCCCTTCTTCACTCATTCAGTCAAGAACTACTTAGTGTTAGTAATGCTGGAGTGTAGGGGAAAATTATATAATACAAATAAGCATATTCTCATAGACTAAATAAAATATATCCTCAAAAATTCAACTGAACAAAAATGTCAAAACTGTATAAAATTAAATGTTCACCAATAAGTAAATAAAATAAATAAAAACATCAGATAAGAAAAGATTTAAAAAGGAAGGCACAAAGGCAGAGCATGTAAACTTATTAAGTGCCTACTGTATGCCAGATAACAAATTCTATCTCACTTAATTAGTTAATACTCAGAGAAAATCTATAATAAACGTAATTTTACACTAATGAAAATTTCATGGAAAAGTAGAAATAAATATGGGCTCCAAATATCAGGTTGGGCTTGGGAAGGATAATTCTGCCAGAGAAATGATGACTAATTGTGCTGTGGATGTATAAGTCATGTTAGCCTGCAGTAGTGTAAAAGTTTACAGAATTATATGCATACCTACAGCATCCTGAAGTATGACTTTAGGAAGAAGTACAAACATTTTGCTTTATTTTTATTAATCATGAATTTGATTGCATGGTAACCTTAGATCAAGATTCTCTCCTTGGCTCCAGTGACATTTGGGGATATTCTGTGTTGTGAGACTGTCTTGTGCATTATGGGATATTTCCCATCCTCTCTGGCCTCTATTCACTACATTCCAGTAGTGCACATCTCCAAAAGGTGATCATTAAAAATGTCTCCAGGCATTGATAAATTTCTCCTGGGATCAAAATTATCCCTCTTTTAAAACCATCACCTTAGAAAGATGAAGAGGGAAGATTTTAGAAGACGTATTTCCAATATCTGTGCTAAACAATGATAGGTTTACATCCTCCATGGATAACCACTAGAAAATAGCAGGAAAGAAATGCTAGAATGGGTGTCCCAGAAAATTTGATCTTTAAAAATTGTAACTGAAAATGTTTTATACCTTCATACTTAAAATATGGGTACACTGATTTTCTTTCTTTAAATGTATCATATGTCCATTTGGGGAGGGGGGAGCAAAGAAAAGTATTCATGGTATTCTAAACATTCATCTAGTAAAAACTGAGCACTGGCTATGGTAAAGCACTAAGAAGTACTTTCTGTAGTCCTGGATAACTTAGCTGAGTTCTGTTTCTTAGCGTACAACTACAACAAACTGAAAACAGCTGACATGTGTTTCTCTATATGAAATTATATTACTGTCATGCAAAACTTTTATTCAAAAGAAGAAAATAAATGATTAGATAACTAAATGACTAGAGGAAATTATTGTCAAAATGTTGCATTAGTTGTTGCATCATAATAACTTTATAAAATTTTAGAAAAATACATGAAATCTCATCAAACTCTTAGAGTTAAACTATTTAGAGTTAAACTATTTCATGACTTATTTTTCAAACAAGTCATGAAAAATAATCCCTTCTAATCTTTTAACATTAAAAATGATTATTTAGATAGAGATTATAAGTGCTTATGATGTATAAAATTAACATTTAATAAATATGTTTTACATATATATAAATTACAACACTCATGAGCTTTAGAGTCAGACATACTTGGGTTTAAACTCCAGTACCATCATTTTCTAGCCTTGGGCCAACTACCTTTATCCTTCACTGCACCATTTATTAATTATAGATAATAAGATCTCCCTGCAGTATTATAATGAGGATTAATTGACACTAACATTTATAAATGCAATGCATAGTATAAGTACTCGATAAATTATAATAAATTTTACTTGTGGTATAATACTATATGTCAGACATTATACTGAAAACTTTATTGCAATGTATCCTGCAACACAACAACCATGTGGCCAGAAATAATCCTCCCATTTTATAGATGAAAAAACTGAGCTTGATATCAATAAACTAAATTTATACAGCAATAAAAATGAACCTGGAATACAAATCCATGACCATTGGTATCTAGAACCTAATTACCACTACTACTATTACTTATACAATAGCTATTGTCATCATACTTATGTTATAATATTTATAAAGCACTTTTATATTATTTAATTCTATGAGCTGAGCATTATCATAATTTCTAATTCAAAGATGAAAACTCTCAGGTTCTGAATAACTTATACAAAATTAGCCAGACAGGAAGTAGTTGATTTTAAGTAAGTTCCTTTGGTTTCAAAACTTAGGCTCTGAATATTGTCAAAACAGACAAGAGAAATAAAAGATTGTCTGGGAAAAGCAGAGGATAAGATTTGCTAAATTACAAGCTGAAAAACATGTGACCAGCCTGAACATTTATTCTATTATGACTGCCCATGCTCTGTTACATGTCTCTTTATGTTCATTGTCACTCCAAAAGCATCTTAGTGTGCACTCACTCACCCTCTCTCTCGTTTTCTCATTTTTCTCTTAGAAATAAAATTCACTGGAAGGGGTGAAAGAGCATGTGTCTACATAGGGTAATCATTACAGAAACTTTCTCTGAAGAGATTGGGTTTTAAAGTTTTATATCAAGAAGGAACTATTATAGGTAAATTCAGAAAGATTATTTGATTTATTCTCATATAATCATCAACTTCATCTGTACATAAGGATCATGCATAAGGACCATTATTTAAAGCAATGTCTTTACATTTTGCAATTTTTAGTTTGATGGAATATGTAACTTGTATAGATAGACCTCAAAACTTACATGACAGTAAACCATCATAAAGATCTTGATAACCAATAAATCAAAATCTGTACTTAACAAGGTAGAAATCTTTGGGATAGTTGTGTAACAGGGAGATGCCATTACATGGTATCTTAATTTTTCATAAGAGTGATGTTTTTGAGTTTTTTCCTTGACCAGACTTTTAATGAACAGACTATAAAATATTTGTAAATGATTGAACCTATAATTCTAGTGGTTATTATCTGTGAAATATCAGATTCATATCTCAAGAGTGTCTTTTCTTCAGAAGAGGATTATTTCAGTTTTGAAATGATCTGTGTTTCTCCCCTTCAAAGAATGATGAAATTAACATCCTTTTTCTCACTTTCTCCGTTACCTTCCTGAATTTTTCAGTTTTCTTTGTTAATCACAGTTCACATGGTTTCTTATTCATAGTTATTACTATTAAAAGATTGAACATTTATTACATCTTCTCACCACAGATTTCAATTTCTAAGTTTCTTATTTTTTCCCTAATAAAAAGATCATATGTGTAATAGACCTTGTTATATGGTTAAGAATATCTGTTTGTTGTATTTCTAATTGAAAGACAACTGGACTGGGTATCAAACTAAGCATTACTATTAATGATTATGGATATTCTTCCACTCTCTGTGTTCACATTTAATATTACCATAGTGATGTACAAGTTCCAGACTGACTATCTTCACTCCTCAGTGACTGGATTTTACGCCTGGATATCCATAGGCCTCTTTCCTCATCATTTAATTTCTAGAATTTTGCTTAATATATCTTGGTGCAATTTGTATAACTTTTAGTTTCTAGAATTTCTTTTTCAAGAACATTTCTTTAATGGTTCTATTCTCCTCATATCACTTAGGCATAGCTTAGATTTTTTTAATGTCTTCTTTGTCATCTCTGTAAAAACTTTTATATCTTTATTCTTTACCTACTTGTTTGACTTTTTCCAATTTGATTGCTATGTTTCTAACTTTTTAGTTGCCTCTATATTACCAATAATAAGGGTATGTAAAGTCCTGGACTAGTTACAAAAATCCCACATGATTCACCATCCTCTCTCTCTTCTGTTGTCAACTAGCTGAAGGTAGAGGAACAGTGGACGCCAGCAAAGCTCTGATAGATACCAAAGATGTTATATGGACCAAATTTGGTTCCCAACTCCCCATTTGAAGAACCAAATGGAATGTGACATGAATAAGAAATAAATGTGCATTGTGTTGAGAAATTGTTATAATATCCAGAATTTCTTATTTTGATTAATATTATATTTAAACAAATGATTTTCAAACTCTAAAAAGATTATTTTACTAGAAAGTAATATATACTGACATAAATATCCTTTTATTATAGAGACCTTCTTATATGTTTTTCTCCTTAATTCAGGCTTTTTAATAACAACCTAGTTAAAGTGTATCCCCAGGTCTAGGGCTTATGACTGGAGGTATTCAATTATTCAAACTTATATCTAATTTTATCAGTTATAGTGCTGCAGTTTTTATAACCAGTTTTCTATTTGATCCTTAAGCACCAGTCCTTCTTCATATGCCCAAAATCTGAAAATAGGTTCTTATTTTATGTCTCTATTCTTAAAACCTATTTTGTTAACCCTTTTAGAAGATCCAGTGTTATTATTTAAACCTTTATATTATATGGATGCTCTGACTCTTGTTTTGTATTTTTACATGTAGGGACTTTCACCAGGTGGTCATGTAATCACGAGTCTGACTCCATTTTTGATCTTTGACCACTGATGGCTTTTAATTGGTCAGGATTTATCCCTTTTACCTTACCCCAGGGAAAGCTGATAAGTCAGGCTGAATAGCTGATGAACATTTCTCCCTTGACTCAGGTAGAAAAGTTCATACCATGCAAACCCCAACCCACATAAGAACTCTCACCCCAACCCCACTCCCCAGCCACAGTAAAAACCAAAGCTACCCATTCCTTTCTGTGCCTTGCTCACGCTGTTCTCAGACCAGCCCATCCTGGTCTCACCATAAAGTCTCATTATATGAACAATAAATATTTTCATATACTTTGGTATATGTATAGTATAATCTATCTGCATTTGAGCTGATTTGGTGTTGTCATGGTACTAATCTTGCACTCTGCAGGGCAACCACATAGTAAGTTAGGGCTCAGTTATCTTGGTAGTGGACAGGGTCTTCTCTGAGAACATGTATTCCTCCCAAAGGGTTCGTGTTTGTGAAAGAAGTAGATCTTCAAACAGGTAACTAAAACGTGGAAGGTAGATATGTGAGAAAAGTACTGAGTGAATTTCTCTCGGTAGGTTTCTCCTGGGTTTATATCAGAAAAGTAAGATATGCTGCGGGATCATCCAAGTTATTTAGGCAAGATGGTCTCAGCTATGAAGGCAAGCCAAAGGCAAGATTTAGAGGTGACATAAATTAAAGATCTTTAGTAAATTATACTTATAAATCTATATATACATTCATATATATGTGTGTGTGTGTGTATTCTTTCTCCTTTTCCCTTTTGTTATCCTTGAACTTTACTGACAAACTCAGCAAGCCCAGAAAAACAATTTAGAAATGAGTGGAAAGGTCTGCACATTCCATATTTAGGCTAGTGGTTCTTGAATCCTTTTAACAACAAATATTTTATAATTCTCTTTTTATAAAAAATTAAATACTCTAACCTACTTATATACAGACTTTTTTTAATGTACTAAAAGATCAAATAAAAGAGAAGTTGCTCTGGATGGTGTGGTTCAGTGGATTGAGTGACTGCCTGTGAACCAAAGGGTGGTTGGTTTGCTTCCCAGTCAGGACAAATGCCTGGATTGCTAGACAGGTCCCCAGTAGGGGGCGCTTGAGAGGCAAACACACATTGATATTTCTCTCCCTCTCTCCCTCCCCTTCCCTCACTCTAAAAATAAATAAATAAAATCTTGTTTTTAAAAAGAAAAGTAACATAAAATAGTATTTTATTCTTATGTAAGTTCTCAGTAACATTTATAATAAAAGACATAAAGAAGTAATCAGTTTGTTTTTGTTCATAAAATCCTCATGAACGTAGCGGTAACAAATGCAAACTGATCAAAGTGTGATATTGGAGACTCAAATATCATGGGTGCCATTGGTGTTAGGTGATGTGATTTTCTAAATGGTCAACACTCCGGGTAGAGTTCTTAACAAAATTAAATATAATTTTACTGTACTTTACACAATTTTTACAATGGCATATGCATTATATGTAAACATACCTTGTATATAACATAATACAAAGGTACATTCCAGTCTCAAAAAATTATAAAAATTTTCACCACATGTGAATGTATGGCAGGACATTTAAGGGGCCTGTGCATTATATTTATAGGTCATTTAGCATTTCTGGTCTCCACTCCCTAAATTAAAGTAGTGCATTCTAGAGTCACTGAAACAACCCAAACTACACAAATTTCTGGACCACCTCTGAACCACACTAGAACAGCAATTTTAACCATTTTCATTTATGGCACACATAAACTAATTACTAAAATTCTGTGGCACACCAAAAGTATAAATATATAAGTATATGTATATATAAATATATTTGTGTGTGTATATATATATACACACAAAAAAATATAATTTTTGCCAATCTGACAAAAATGGTTGTGATTTTGCTTCATTCACATTAGATGGTCATTGTGTTGGCTGTTGTCTTTTTTTTTTAATTACTTGACAATCTAAGGGAAAAGAGGTCAGTGTCCCTGACTAAATAGTCAGGTATCATGTGTTTTCAAAATCCTTGCAGCACCCCAGTTGAAAATCACTGGACTAGAGCAATAAAGAAGAAAAAGACTGCCTATGTTAGCATGGCGTCAGCAGTAATCTTCCACGAGAGATGCCTGAGCAACAAGATAAAGCCTTACCATGAAATGATGGCTCTGGGACCAACCAGCTTTTCTCTCAGTGGAGTTTCTTGAAGCATTGCTATATATTTTTTTAATGGAGACAATGATTTCCCTTGTAGAGTTCTGTGCTGGAATCAAGCTGATATCTCGCCTCTCTTTATTGCCATTTATTGATAGGCTGCCCAGATACTAACTTTCTTCCTGCTAAGACATATTAAGTATGACCAAATCCGAGACTCCTACAGATAGCTTCTTAGGGAAGCCTTACTTTTGGACATTGGATCACATTTTCAATTGTTTCCTGGATCTTGATCAGAGATTATATGCCTCCCTAGATTCTAAACTTACCTTTCAGACTTAAATCTCTTCTAAATAATCCCATCTATGCCCATTTCTTCTCAAAAATTAAGTCTAATATCAAATCCCAACCATCTCCACCTGCTGGTTACCTTTAATTTATGGTCTTATCTAGCTTATTCATATAATGTGACCTATGTGTTTCAGCAACATAACCTAGAGAAAATATTAGTTAGCCTATTATGTCCAGCACAATTATAAGAAACGTACTTTTAATGATTATTAATCTATTTTATGTGATAATTTCCAGAAATTTTGAAATGTTTAACTAGAAAATACATTGTATGACATTCACAGTTACACTGTGAGAAAAACTTTTTATACCACATGAGCATCTAACAAGAATCCTTAAAATATCTAACCTTCCTTTAACTTTAAGTTGCCTTTCAAAATTTAAATTAAGATTCTTTATAAAAGTCAAATAAGTGTGAACCATCATTATGAAACTTTCAAGGATTCCTAAGTGTTAAAGCATTATTTATTAAAAAAGCATTATGATAAATGTTTTATGGGTAGTGGCATTATGTTGCACACATAATATAAATTGAGTGTCTAATAGATTTTTTGTCATTTTCTAATGTAGCTGTAAAAGAGAGGTCAGATGATTCAGAGATGCTATCATTTATGAGAATGATCAAGTGCATCAACTCCTTATTATATTTAGAAAAAGAAAAACCACTAGGCAATCCTATCAATAGAGAGGACATTGCTCTTTCTTTCCATTTGTAATCCAAAATATGCAGCTTATTTAAAATAATATACATGCAAATATTCTATCATAGGGTAGAAATTAAACTTAAATTCAGACTTCAAATTCTTCAAATAGATGTCTCATTTAACAGTGTTTGTTAAGCTCCTACTAAGCTTACACCACTAAATGCTGGATGAGGATAAAGAGGGGTATATGAAATGGTCTTTGTTCAAGTGGCACATAGCTAAACTGAAAATAAAACCATACTAATATAAAACAATAACTATAGCTCTAAAAATTAAAATACAACAAAAGAATGCAGTTATAAAGTTTCAATGAATGGTCATGAGTTGGTAAGATTTTTAGTAGAATATGGTCTCTTTTTAAATAGAAAGTGAAATAATTCTGAATTATGTAGGAGTATATCATTCAAGTGAAATACACTTCCCCCTCCCAGAGAGAATTCTTAGTATCATAAAAGATCATTTAAATTTTTTATTTGGACATCCAAAACAATTTACCAGCAAAGGGTATTTTGAAGAAATGCAGAAAATTGTCAATACAAAGTTCACTTTCAGTCTTGATGCCATTGCCCACAAGCCAAGTCAAGTCTGTAAATGAGCTGTGTTAACAGTAAAATTCAGCCAAAGTTACTAAGGGTATGAGGCAACAAATCTGGTTGTTAGCAGGAATCTCGCAATTTCAGAAGCCAGCAGTAGAAACTCCAAAGACTGGGCAGACTTAGAGCGTTATGTAAATTGCAGGTTGTGGTTATCGTTGATGAAATTAAAGAGACCCAGAATTATATACTTAACTTTAGTGAGAAGTAATTCACTTCAATTGCTTCCAAAAAACCACCCTTTTCTCAGCTGACATAGCATTTGTAGTCACTGAATATCAGGAATAGGCTCCCTTAGTAGAAGTCTGAACTTTATAATTAGAATTCTTCCTAATTCAGACTGCCTCTGTGCAAGGAAGATAAAATATATAGACCTAACCATTTCATCACAAATAGAAGGAGGTGCAGCCTACACTTAAAACCACCACAATGTAAAGAGATTAAGTAAAAGAAATATTTATTGGTTGTTCACTTATAAAGGGAAGGAGAAGTATATCATCAGCAGTGGTTAATCCTTGTCTACATTACAAAATCCAAAAGCAGGACATATTTAGCAGGTGTTTAAGGTGCTGACTCCTAAAGGCTCCCAATTAACTTAAATTACTGTAAGAATTTCTAATTTAAACCTTAGTAAAATTTTTAAATCAATTAAATTACATTACTTACATTCAAACAACTATTTTAGAGTAATTATTAACAACTCAATTTTTTTTTAAAAAAACTAGATACTTCTTGGTTTGTGGAAGAGTTTGAAGAGCAATCACAGTCATTATCCAAATTAACAATATTGGTTTAAAAGCAAGACAATTTTTGAGAACTCTCTAATTGCTCAGCTCCAATGAGCAACCCTCCAGGTACTGCTACACTCCTCCTTTCTTTTATGAGTCCAGCTCAAACATTTTACCCATTGACTGTGTCCACTTCCTCTCCTCAATCAGTGTCAATGACTGAGTGCTATATTCTTCTTGAGGCCATCTTGTTTGCTTTCTCTTGCTCTGCTTTGCCCTGCTATTGGAAGTCAGCTACTGTGCTGTGGGCTACCCTGTGGAGTGGCCTGCTGAGAATGGCCTTGGACAACTGAGACACTCGGTCCAACAGCCTTCAGCAACTGGATCCTGTCAACAATAATGTGAGGGGAGTATGCTCACAGGTGGCTCCCTACTCATTTAAAGTCTTGGAATGAGGCAGCAGTCCTACCTTGTGAAAGGCACAGAGCCAGAGGACCCAACTGAGACACATTTGCTTTCCCTGACCCATGGAGACCATGAGATAACAAAAATATATTTTTTGTTCATTTTGTTGATATCCTTACCATACTTATAAATTTTCTACAAAGGATTCCTCTTAAATATTATGGTTTTAAGGTTTCTTCATAAATTTCATCTATTTTAATCTTCTGTGTTATCTTGTGGTCATCTGAACAGATTGGTATTTTTGCTAGGCAACCAATCCCCATAGTCAATCAAGATTTGTTTATTTGGGTCCTGATTAAGCATTCTTTAGAATGGAAGTCAGATGGAAGCCAGAGTCTTTTGTAGCCCAATGTTGAGAGTCATGTTCCATTATTTTTGCCATAATCTGTTTCTCAGAAGGAAGTTACTAGCTGCAGCTCACAAGCAATGCATCATCACATTGTTCTCATTTTTTATTTAAGAAGTGAAATACCACACATATAAGAAATTGTACCACATGTATTATCCCCAAATAGTATACATTATTTTCAATTTTTTATTTTTTACATAAGTGGTATCATAGAATATGTAATATTCTGTAAATTTTCTTGTTCACTAACCATAATATTTTGAAGTATACCCATTTTGTCTCATAAAGATATATTCTATTCTAATAGTTTTAAGTTTTCAAACAATGAAAAATTAGAATTTATGTACCCATTTCCCTTCTGATGGACATCTAGTTGTTTCTAATATTTTTGTAGTTAAACATATTGCATGGAACATACTTTTATATTTTCTTGTGCATGTGTGAAAGAATTTCTCCAAGGTGTACATTCAAAAGTGGAACTGCTTTCCCAAATTGCTCTACAAATTGGATTTTTACATTTCTTAGAAAAATCTTACCTCTACCTGGGGTACATCTAGGCTTTACCGTGAATAACAGAGGGATGACTTTGTATTCAGGCTCTGTTAGTTTTCTCATTTTTCACAAGAGCATGTCAACCACAGCTTTACTCTCTATTATGGCTAAAGGGAATTACCTGACAAAAGCCATATTTCAGGCTCTTGTCAAAAACAACAAACTCAAAGTCACATCTAGCCAAGATCTATCAAATGCTCAGATGAGAAAACAATAGTTATGAAGGATTACTCGAAAAAAATACTCAGACTCTATATTCTTCCAGGTACTCTAAATATGGATTAATCTAGAGAGGCAGAGGAATTAAATTATATAAAACTGGTTTCTAGTCAGAGCCTTCATACCCAAAGTGCAGCCAACAGATCATCTGCACCACCATCACTTGGGAGCATTTTATAAATGCGGATGATCTGGCCCTACACCTGATCTATTGAAAGGGATTCTGTTTTAGCAAGATTCCATGTGATTGTATATATTAAAGATTAAGGAGCACATTTTTAGAATAATTACTTCTCACTTTGTTGTTGATGCTTGGGTTTTATCAACTTTTGCTGAAGCAGATGAAATTCACTGTTATATAGCTAATAAGAATAATGTTCAGGTCACTGGCCTTTATATCAATTAATTAATTTTTAATAAGGACCCTTCAGAAAAATGTGTCGGGTCTTAGTGTCAGCAATAACTGTGCTTCTACTCAATTACTACTTTATTTTAATCACTGAAACACTGAGAAATATGTAACTGACCAGTTTTTATTTCCTTGACTGTTAATTACCCAAAGAAGGTGTAAGTAGACCCTTTAAACTAATCTGAAGCCTGGCTCCATTTTATGTTCAAACACATGTTGTTTTCATCATTTTCATTTTTTCTAGTTGGGTTTTATTTATCATTGTGAGCTATGTCAACATACATTTGGAACAAAAATATAAGAGGGTAGAACCAAATTATACTAAATACAAAAGTATCTCAAAGTTCTGATCACTTAATACAGTCATGTGTGTCTTAATGATAAGGAAATGTTCTAAGGAATGTGTGTGGGCAATTTAATTGTCACACAAATATCACAGAGTGGACTCACACAAATCTAGATAGTATAGTTTACTACATTCCTAGGCTATATGGTATAGCTTGTTGCTCATAAGCTACAGAGTAGTAGGGTGTGTTACTGTACTGAATATTGTAGGCAGTTGTATAAGGTATTTACCATAAATGAATCTTGCAGGACTGGAAGTTTCTGTGTCAGTGAGGGAGTGGTGAGTGAATGTGAAGGCCTAGGATATTACCACACACTACTGTAGACTTGATAAACACTGTCCCAGTCGCCCTCCCCCTATTTCTTTCCAATAGGGTTGCAATAG
>JAPYXV010002240.1:0-13313 GCA_028533065.1 Trachops cirrhosus
CGTGCTGTGCAGGCAGGTACCAAACCAGAGTTGTGCGGAGGGATAGAAGGGGATGTTAATATCAAATCACAGAAGTGGCTTCCGTGTCGTCTGCAGGACGGCCGACATGCCAGGATGTAATTAAGGCAGACTTTTTCCGAAGGAGAAGCAGTGGAGGCGGGGTGCACTGCTGGGGAGGGGAAAACAGAAACGCCCCAGGAACGAGGGAAACGCAGACCCGGAGCCGGCACCTCCGAGTCCATCCCTGCTGCACGCGGTCGGATGCGTCGAAGGTGTGAACAAGAGGCACCGAAAAATTCCAATCAGCCGGAAGAAAGCAGTTGTTCAGAAACAAACCCATTGCCACGCACAAAGCCACGGGGCCGCTTTTTAAAAGAAAACACGAACGCCCGGCCAAGAAGCAATTAGCTGTCGCCCGGGAGAGGCAGGGCCGGGAGCCGATGGGCCTCGCGGAGCCAAGTCCTGTCTTTGCTCTTTCCCACCCCGGCGCTGAGCACAGCGCTGCTCTTTATTGAAAGCAGTTTTCGGAGAGGAACTTCGGGATGAATAATTCAGCGACCGGAGGGAGGGCACACGGCTCCATCGATGCCCGCTCTGCGCGGCAGCATTAAACATTCATGCCGGGCGACGGCGACCCCATCAACAAGCACCTGCTCTGCGCCGGGCTGCCGCCGAGTTCGGAGCCTCCTTCCCCCCACGGAGCAGCGGGCGACCCTGGGAAGGGCGGGGCGTGCGGATGCCAGCGAATGGGTGCGGCGGCGAGGGAGGGGCAAGCGGGGCGTTTCGGAGGACCTGGAGCTGGTCTTCGCTTCGAACCGCAAAGGACAAAGCTTCATTCGAAACCCTAAGCCCACTTAGGGTCGGAGTCTCCAAACGCCGTCACCTCTCACAGTGTCACCAGCAAGGTCCCGCATCTGATGCGCTGGCACAGGGGCGCATCTTCCCGCGAGGGCGCTGTAGCGGGATCTACCGCGGTCACGCCGCACGCAGCTCGTGCGAGCAGTGCGGTAGCAGTCACGGGAGAAAGGCCGTGGGGTCGGGTCCCGCTGTGCTTCACAGGTGGCAGAGCTGGGGCCGACCGAGCAGCCGCTGGCTGTGCATCTGCCCTGTGCTCGGTTCCATCGGGGACCAGAGAGCCCCGCAGTGACGGGAAGTCCCGAGAGGCACTGGCACGCCAGGTTCGGGGAGCACAGCGCATGCACACACGCACACACACGCGCACACCCTAGTGCACACCCTTTGCACCACACGAAAACTTGCCCCCCCGCACTTTTTTCCACCTGAGGGAGGAATTCAAGGTTTTGATGTGGCCGTGGCCTGAGCAACTTAAAATTACAGCCCTTTCTCCGCTCTCTCCCAGGACCCTCCCCAAAGGCCCCTTCAGACCACAGGGCCCACTTAGATCAGAGAAGGACAAAGGCACCTTCTCGCCCAGAAGACGTCTCAGAAGCAAAAACCAAAAAATAAAAATGAGAGGGCAGAACAAAGAAAGGTACATTCAAACTGGCCATGGCCAATTCCTTGCCAATAGCTTCATAGATTTTCTTTCATTCAAAAGCCTGAGAAGAGAAATACCCTGTGGCAGAAGAAAATATTAAAATATGCTACAGTACGTTTTCGGCGTTTTGGTAACAAAACATGTATCGACATTTTGACTCAATGAAAAACTCAAGATTTATTTTTCACTTGAGATAAGTATTGACCTTAATAACCTCAATCGATATCCCCTTTGGTAGAAAGGCAACTAGGCATTTGTGTCTGTCTTAGACAATAGCAGTTTTTCTGTAGCGCGTGTCAAATACTCTTTCTTATTTTTTGAAGTTTCCTATTATAAATCCTATTTCTAATACTTCACATGTATTCATCTAAAACTTGTAAATGTTTTCATTCTCATCACTGTTAATATGCTCTATTAATTAAATTCATTTGGACCTTCCAAAATGAGAGGCTTTATTGATGATATTCAGAAATAACTCATTTTCACAATAACTCACAGAAAGCTTAAAAACGTTTCTCTGAGAACAAATGAGTACACTGTGTGTCGATCTGGAGGACGTCGTACCAGCTTTAACCTAAGACAGAATTCAATCAAGGGAAATGCCTCATAATGCACCAAAGAATGATGCCTTTGGATGAGAGGCTGCCAGGCCTGGTGTTTCCGTGGTCGGTGTTACACTGTTCTTGCAAAGTGAATGACGTCAGTACCCGTGTTGAAGTGTAAAGCTTCCGTTTTTCTGAGTCTGCCACGAAAAGGGATATATTCAGAAATATCCATTCTATGAAGGTAAGGCCTAAGGTTAAGCTCGATTTCGAAAATTTTGGCTAAAGTGTAGCTGCCACATCTTCTCAAATGTCGGCCTCTTTTACTGTCCTACAGCTCTGCAGCCCCACTGTGTGCTCAGAGTCACTGGGAGTTCACGGGTCGTGTCCAACTATGCGGCACAGAACACCTCCCACGTTTTCCTGTGCGGCCCCTCGTCCGAGAGAAATGGGGGTTCTCCGCCGCCTCCATCTGAGGTCAGTCCATTGGAGAAAGGCGATTCTTACACAACCCACCCTTTGCTCAAGGTAAGTACCTTTCAACACCGCTGTCTGCAGCGAGAAGAGCTTCCCCCTTACCCTGCCCAGCAGCCGCCACCGGACACGCCGTTACTGAGCCCTGAAACCAGCGAGTGTGATCGTAGAACCGAGTTTCCAATTTCAGTTATTATTTGCTGATTCACACTTAACATCCACATGTGGCTCCCGATGACCCAAACAGGCTAGTCCCTACACAGTCTGGGTTTTGACCTCACATGCCTTGGGGACCATGTACCCAGGCAACCTCAGCTCAGTCAGGTGATGTCTGTCTCTCCCTCCTCTCTCTCTCTCTCTCCTCACACACACACACACACACACACACACACACACACACACACACTTTCTCTGGCACCACTATATTCCCAAAGCTGTGGGATACTTCAATAACCATCCATAGGAAACCAGCCACGGCAGTTGTTATTGGACATGGTTGAGAGAGCATTTCTCTGTAATAAGGACACTCAAAAACTGGTTGCTCTTACAACCTGTAAAAGAATTGTGAAAAATGACCAATCTATTCATACTTTTTAATTTGCATGTAAAATGTTTATAATACATTGGAATAACTACAAAGGATATCATCTCTGACATTGCAAACTCAAGACTTGAAAATTTAGCTGTTCTATCATTTTTCAATATATCCAGTGCGATCTAAATACCCTAGCCACTTCAAACCCACATTCTCCATGCATTTAAACCTGGACAAGTCCTTCTTTAAGCAGAATGAATGTCGGTCACTACTGTTTCCTCATTAAATTTGTACTTCTATTCCATTTACCCCACATAATTTTATCCTGACATAATGTATTTTTATGCTTTAGAGTCTTTATCGATTGCCCCATCATACTCCCCTAAAAATTGCTTTTATACTTCAAGAGTCCATAAGACTTTAAAGTTTAAAAGAAAAAACCTTTGTATTAAATTACAGGTGCTCCTTCGGCCTGATTGGATCTAATTACAAGGATCTATGGGTTTGAGCTTCACGCACTTGACAATTACAATAAAATATATATTTCCTGAGGGCAAAACAATGGGCAGAACGATCTGAAAGTGTCAAAGAATGAAACAAATAAACAAAAGGGGGAGAATATCATAAATAATCCCATCATGGATCTCACACACTTCTTGGTTTTTCGGGATGGATCACTCATTGCAAAGGTCTCGGAAAAGAGAGGGCTGGGCTTGGCATTCCCCAAGGGGACACCAGGTCGCACACGCCCCAGTCTCCTTCCTCCACCTGCAGGGGACCCCGGGACGGGTGTGCCTGGTCTGCCCTGGGCCGTAGGGACAGCTGCGCCTGAATGACTTCCTGCGGACTGCATTGCTTTAGTGCTCCATTGCTAATGTGTATGCCGATGAGCGCCACCTCAGACAACTGTAACTGAACAGCAATAAAGTCATCTATGAAAACAAACAAGAGCATGTCAACCTCATTAAAAACAACACTTTCAAGTTAAATGTGAAAAGATACAGATGAGAGAGAGAATAAAAATTACTCTCCATACCCACTGGAGGAATATACCTTTTCTTGTAAGAACACACACAGAACCAGACTGCTTCCGGGCATAAGGGACCACCACTGCCCCCACACTCACTGCCCCCGTGTCCAGGGCTCGCCTGTGGCTGTGACCCCCACACTCCTACATGACAGTCACAACAAAACACATACAACCCGAGGGCAAAACAATGCACGGAGCGGACAACCTGAATGCCAGGGAAACCCTTGACAGAGGTCTGTTGGCAAAGCAGTTAACGATAAATAAACAGAAGAAGAAGGAAACAAATCAAACAGCCATGTACGAGGACCACAACCACTTTTAAAGGCAAGCTGATTTCAAATGTGTATTCAACGCTCTGATAATGAGCTGAATGATAATGATGAAGGTCCCCGGGAGGATGCAGATTAGCAGGCGACTAATTACTAATGAGGACAATGGCCCTGTCTGCTCGTGCACAGAGGAGACAGGAGCTCACAGTGCAGCGGAGCGGGCTCACCGCCTCTCATAATTTATTGATTTTCCTACTTTCAGCTTTTTGTTTCACGTCACCAGTACATGGCTAATTATTTCCGATGGCTCAGGAGCACACGATGATTTATTTTCAAAGAGTGCTGCTGGGTGGTGTGCATCTAGAGCCTAATGGCTTTAGAGTCGGGAGGGAAAGCATATTTACTCAAAGGTCTGGAAGTCCAAAGTCACTCAGCTCCTAATTATCCAGGAATTGATCTCGTGCAATGCGCAGTTTTAATCTCTCACCACTGAGGCCGGGGTAGAAAAGAGTCCAGACCATTTGGCTTTGAACTACATGTTGATGTGCCTCTAAGTTAAAAAGAAAACACTCCCCAGTAACATCAATAAAAGGCAGTACCTTTTCCTAGACCACCCTAGCAAAGCTGTCCGTTGTGTGGGTCTGGTTTTCATGCTGTTCTCATCAGGAGTGAGTGTACTAAGAGGGCTGTCCAACCCACGCTCGCCACTGACACTCCTGATTCTGGAGAAGGGTGGAAAGCACGTGTGTGGTTGTTTTTTCATCACTGAGAATCCGAACACTCAGCCTCTTCCAGCTCGAGGACCGGCATCCAGAACCTACTAAGTTTGCTTTACCTGGCGCATCGATGTGATGTTCTACTCAGAGAACGTTATTTACACACCTTTGCATTTTTTGACGTCAGGATTTGCCTAATCTGCTGTATACGATTAGCTTTTTCCTCACACACAAAAGGCATGTTCTGTTTCTTAACTAACACTCTTTCTATGAAATAACATCAAATCGAAGAAAGGCTGGCCAGAGATTATCACAAATATGTATAACTATTTTAACAGATATCAAACGCCTCTCCACCAGGGAAGACGGTGCATCCCTTGCCTGTGGCCAGGCCTGGCTTTGGATTGGCTTCCGCCCCACGAAACCCGCATGGCTGTGAGGGGCCTCACACCTGGCTGTGAAGAGAAAGCTTTCGGTGAAGCCATCGCTGAGGAAGGGGCTGCCAGGGTGGGCCAGGGAATGTCATTTGGTTTTCTGAGGACGAACTTCAGGGGGCTCTACCTTGGTCACATTCCTGTCACTATGTTTAAAAATCTCCCAGGCCTGGCCGGCTGCAACGATCATGTGGATCGTAGCCTCTCTTCCCTCCTTGCCATTCCAAGCCCCACGTGCTCCCAGGGCACAGTCTCACTCTTGGCCTCACAGTAGGTCTCCCATGATCCTTGTCTCAACCACCTGGGAAGCCCCTTCTAGAAGGCCATAGGTCAGTGCCGTGACCTCCACCACACCCAGCACAGCACTGCACACACAGGACCTCCACTGTCACACATGCTCAACTGGACTAGAAACAAGAAACTGGATTCTCGTGATGCCAACTGACCGCTTCCAGTGTGCGCATTCGGTTCATTAACACTTTAAGCAAATCTCCAGTGTGGGCAGGGAGGCTGTACCGAAGCATCACTTACCTCTGCTGCCATTACCTTCAAGGGCAAAGAAACCTTCGCATGAATGGTAAGGGCTTCAGTCAATCACCCCGAAAGAGGCCTCCGGCGTAGCCAACATCACAGACACAGCGTAGGGTGCTGGCGGCCCAGCCTGGGTGGCAGAGACACGGGGAGGGTTTCTCCACGGGTAGAGAGTTTAAGTTTCGCAAGATGAAAAAGTTCTGGAGTTCCGTTGTACAACAGTATACACGTACTTAACGCTGCTGACCTGTCCACTTAAAAATGGGTTAAACGTTCAATTTTATGTGGTCGGTGACCGTTTTTAGAAAGCAGGGTGTCCGTTGCACCATGAGCAAATGAAGGTCGGCGAAGTTGGGCTGTCCTGAGCCCCGAGGACGTGCCCTCTTTGTGGGTATCTGAAGTCGCCAGGCAGGCCTCCGCGTCCTCGCCTGTGGGTCCTCAGAGTCTAGGAGCAAGAGCTTGAGGCAGCACCCTGGGCGAGGACGGTGACCCTGCTTCCAGCACCCGCCGGGCGTCATTAAACCGCCAGGGGCCGTTTAAACACGTGCGTCTCCAGAATAAACAATCAATCGTGCGCCCTCTGAACAATCATGCCCCTCCGTTGTAGCTATCACAGGAAAAGTGATACCAGAGTCTGGGTTCTGGTACTTAGAGTTACATTTCAGGGTATGTTCGTTCTATGGCCTTTTGGTTTTTGGCCCAATAATTTACAAAATACAGGCTAAGTCATTTACAATTAAATGTTCAGTGCGAGTAAGGAGAAACAGCTGAGATAATTATTTAAAAAAACAATTAGAGTAAACAAAGTGGTCATTAGTCAAATGAGAGCCTAATAGGACATGGGTTCAGGGTGAGGGGTACCGGTGATGGGGGTACAACCCAATACGCATTTCTGTTTAAGATTTTATTTATTTATTGTTAGAGGCAAAAGGAAGGAGAAAGAGGGAGAGAAACATCAACATGTGGTTGCCTCTCAAGTGCCCCCTGCTGGGAAGCTAGCGCACAACCCAGGCATGTGCCCTGACCGGGAATCAAACTTCCACCCTTGGGTTCACAGGCCAGCGCTCAATCTACTGAGCCACGCCAGCCAGGGCCCAATATGCATTTCTAAAGGCCTTGACATTTAGAAGTTCCTTTATGGCTTTGACCAAATACTTTCCTTTTGTATGTAATTAAAAAAAGAATCACGGTCAAACAAACAGCATTCTAATAACTATGCTCCCGAATTGTTTCTCCTTTAGTACGTCACAGCAGTTATTAATGCCAAGAGCTAAAATTAGTTGGGGAGTTGTTCTGATCTGATGTGACATTAAGCCAGCCCAGGAAACAAGGGGTTTGACTGGGGAGCTGCAGGGACGAGCAGAGCCCAGGCCCACGGAGGTCCCAGGGATCCCATTTCCCGCTGCCCTGCCCGTGGGGACCGCTGTGCACTGTTCCACCCGTGTCTTCCTGACCCGGTCACCAGGGTCCCCGCAGGGGGGCCTCCTGAGCTTCCCGGTATAACTCATGAGACGCTCCTCTTAGAAGGCAGTTCTCACTCCATAGGCCCGAGTTGGGGCTTTGGATTCAGCATCTCTGAAATGCTCCCAGGTACAGCCAACAGGTAAATGTGGACACACAGGTAAATTTGAATCGCAGATACCCCCGAGAGATACATAAATTTCGTTCATGTGCATCTAAATTCCAATTTAAGTCAGTGGCCTGTGTTTTTATTGGCTAAACTCTACTCCCAGGTGATGAGGATGCTACTGGACCAGAGACCACGCATTAGAGAGAAGCCATCTAGAACTCACACGCCTTCTGAGAACGGGCAGCCGACAAAAACGTGCAAGGTCGCCAGACTCAGCACATTGGAAAGTCTTGGGTTAACACCCCAGAAAGACATGACAATAATATCTGTGTACAGACCTAGTGAAGGATGCCCCAAATCCATGAGACAAGATCTGTCAGAATAAAAAAAAAACCATAATCGATTCAATTATACTTTGATATTTCTGTACTCCTCTCTCAGTAATGAATAAAACAATAAGCTAAAAATCAGAAAAGATAAAGAACAGATGATGAAATGATCTAAGTGACGTCTACAGAGCATTTTGTTGGAAAAACAGCAGGGTAGAAATACGCCCCAGCACAGACCGTGGACCAGACCCCGGCACCGTCGCCCTACACTTAGAAGGACTGGGCCAGTGGGCAGTCTCTTCTCCAACCACAGTGGAATCAAACTAAAACTCAACTAACGAAGAAAACTGGGGACATACCTAAATATGTGGCATTGAAACATCACATTTCCACCTAGGCTTTAGACCAGAGAAGAATTAGAAGGAAAATTTAAAAATACGTTGCACTGAATAAAAATAAAAACAGAACATATCAAAACGTATGGAATGCAGTGACAACAGTGCTTAGAAGAAAATGTGTAGCTGTGAAGCCTAATACAGGGAAAAAATCTAAAATCAACAAAGTCTGTCCCACCATCAGGTAGAAAAAGAACAAATTAAATTAAATATTATACATCTTGTTGGATGGGTGTGTCAATGTACCAAACTCATCAAAATCTGCATTTAAAAATATGTGTATCCTGGAAAGTACAGATTCTGCCGCAGTGCTGTTTGTCTAGAAAACATCAATGAGGAATCACGTGACTTACGTACTGATCATAACGAAGCCCCACAGGCCCCTCCAGGTGGCGGTTCGGAGACACCTCCTCTGAACCCCACAGGTGCACAGAATCACTTCTACTTCCCCCTGGTTCCCAATCACCACGCATACGCTGTTTCCTAGATACCTCTTATTCTTCTCCCGTATTTGAAGTGTTCTTTTTATTTTATCTCAATAAAATCCTCATTTTTCATTCAGAAATGTTGTTATCCAATGGTTTACACAATCCAATAGAAATTAACCTTATATTACAATTGTGGGGAAATAGCAAATGTTTATTTTATCTCCATGTTTCTAAGGGATATTTGGGAATAACATGAACACTCATTGCAACTATCTGACTGATATTTTCCTGGACTCATTTGGGGCATTAAAATAACTATAATAACAACAGCTACACTTATCAAGATTTTTCTATATTCTTGACAATGTGCTGTGTGCCTAATGGACATCATGTCTTTTAATCCTCCTGTATTTTTTTGTTACGGTTTGTAATTATGTCTCAATTTTAAAGATGTGGAGAACAAGAATAGAGAGGTGACATTTTTGCTAGGCACGATGCTAGTAAGAGGTTGAAGTGGATTTTGAAATCCTGTCCACGTCTCCAAAGCTCATGTTATGGAAATAATTTGATAAAACGCTTCCCTCTACCTATACTGCAATGAAAGTCTTCCACACACGATTTGCAGAATGTACAATGAGCTCTTGGCCCATTACTTTTGAAAACACCTTTAATTAACCAGGGAAGCCTGAGGATTCGTGTGGGTAAGCATATGAGTTTGATCTTCAAGCGCCCTTTGCCTTGAGACGGTCTCCTGACATTTCTGGAGCGGGACCAGTCTCTGTTAGGAGACTGGTGTGGGGCAGGGAGGCGCACAGCATTATAAAAGACTGCAGGAGCTGAGCTCATCACCCTCAAAGAATACACAATCACGTTGGAAAGAAAACAATTCATGAAGCTAATCACCACTTGCAGGTGGATTTTGAATGGTGCGTTCACTGCATTACTCACGAAACATTCTCGGGCACATTTATCCCAGAGAGTCCTTGTACACAGTAGGTGCCAATTTTATGGAAGAAGTGAAATGATGAATAAATTAGACAACTAGAGAAAATGTGAAGGAATGCTAGAATATTTGACTCAGGATGTAGATGCTATAGAGAGCCACATGAAAGGATGGTCAGCATCACCTTGTATTAAGCACCCCAAATTATAACAATGGCGTGCCACTGCACACCTATTAGCACATCTGAAATCCAGGAAGTTAACAGTGTCCCTTGACGGCGAGGATGTGGAGCGATGGGAACTCTCACTCATTACAGATATGAAGGTGAACCTGAGAGACAGTTTACAAAGCCAAACAGATCTTTACCATTCGATTCAGCATCCGGCTCCGAGGCACTCGCTCAATAGACTTAAGAATGTGTGTCCACACAAAACCTGCAGGCAGGCGTTCACAGCAATCTTACTCATAATCATCAGAAACTAGAAACAGGGAGTCCTTGACTCGAATGATCAAAGAGACTGACGTACGTGCACATAGCGCAGAGAGTACTCAGTAATAAAAAGAGCTACCAAGCCCTGGGAAGACATGCCTGACATCCGGAATCGTGTTGCTGATTAAAATAAGCCTATCTGAAAAGCCTGCATCACCATAGGACTCAGATTATATGACATTCTGAAAAAAAGGCTACAGAAAGACAAATGTGTCCGTGGTGTTCACGTCTCAGAAGAGGAGGGAGCTGAGTGGGTGAAGCACGGTGTAGTTTTCAGGGTGGAGATGTTGTCCTGTGTGATAGCTGTCTTGGTGAGTAGATGACATTATGCACTTGTCAAAACTCATATATCCTTAGAGCCCAAAGTTATCTTAATGGACGTAAATTTTAAAAAATCATTAGCAAGTGGGAGGATCCTGAGAAGGGCTGCAGAGTGTGACGGAGACGCTAACTGTGGCACGAACGCACGACACAACTTCGCTGAAAGCCGCAGAGAAACAGGACTGCCCTGTGCGGACCCGGCAGGAGTGGGGTGTGTGGGACGGAGAGCAGGGGGTGTGGCACACTGTGTGCGAACACCGCGCCACAGTTGGCAGAGCTGCCCCCCACGGGCTGCAGTGAGCACTTCTCAGACTGGCACACACACAAGCGGATGGCGGGGAGTGGGAGGCAGGGTTCTCACTCTGCACGCTGAGTTTACAGGTACACAGAGGAGGAGGCTCAGAGGGTCCACGTGGTCATCCGTGAGAGCTGCAGACATCGGGATGAGTTCATGCCTGGGTTCCTCTATGTATGGAAATATGTATAAGTATGTACATGTAAAAGGGTTAATACACACGTGTATGCATTTCTTCTCCGTGAGCTGCTGAGACCTCCATCAATGACACCCCGCTAGTAATGAGCACACCCAGTGCCCTGGTTGTCTTCTAACTCCACACTCTCCCCAGGGCTCCCTGGAGAACTGGCAGATCGTAGGACTGGTGCTGGAAATGCACCGGGTGAGTCCTGAGCATCTCACAGTGCCAGAAGGTAGGGCCGTACTATGCCAATACGCACAGGATGATGGGGGTGTACGGCAAAGAGACACTTCAGGCCCCAGCAAAAACTCCCAACGGCCACAGCTGGCATGATGGGAGGACGCAATACATGCGGTAGTGTGGCTACAACCCAAACATGACGTACGCATCCCTGAGTCCCACTGGTATAAATGAATGACCCAAGTATTTAATTAACAGGTGAGAAGAGACAGATCTCGCATGCAGTAAGATTCCAAATAACTTATATTTGTAATGAAAATCATACTCTGCTCTCAAGGATAGGGAACATAATTCCTTATATCCTGCTGTGCATAGTGACTCCGTTCCAAGAGTGTAGAATAAAAGTGGTCACAGAAGGAGGAACTTTACTGTAGAGAAACCTGACCAACTACCCTCGCTAGGGGGTCAAAGTCAACATCACAGTGACTGTTCATATTGACACTATGTTCCCTTGACATATAAGGTGAAATTGTCACTTTGCCTCTGTGAACTTCCTCCCAAATACCCATAACCTCCATCTAATTATGAGCAAACACCAGACAAATCTGAACTGATGGAACTTCACAAAATACCTCAAATGTTCAAGGTCATCAAAAACACAGTCTGACAAGCTGTGACAGACAAGACGAGCCCAAGGAGGCAGGACAAATGTCACTTGGTATTTGGATGGGAACCTAGAATGGAGAAAGTACAGGAGGCAAAAAATTAAGGAAATCGTAATAAAATATGGACATTGGTTAATAACATTCTATCCTTCTTGGATTATTCATTGGAACACACATGCCATAACAATGTACAACATTGTCACAACAATGTTAACAACATGAGGAACTGGGTGAAGGGCACATGGGAACTCCGTGTACTGCCTTTGTAATTTTTTATCTATGTAAAGCTGTTATAATATCAAAAGTTTGTTTAAACACATAATTCCAAAGTAATTTTTTTCCATGAAAAACAAGACCAAATAATAAACAGTAAACACTAACTTTTCCAAGACCCTCACCCTTACTTTCACATTTGAGGATTATATTATGGAGTAACAAATGAACCCCTCTCTCTCCCCCTCCCTCCCTCAGACACACACACACACACACACACACACACCGAGGCAGCCCAGTAATGGTGTGATGGTCCATGAGCTGGGCTTCGCATCATGTTACTCTCCCGAACAATTTGCCAATCACGGCGGCGTCCGGCCCCGTGCCCCATCCTTCCACCTGCAGCCTCCAGAGACGCACACAGTCCCAGGCAGCCCCCGCTGTCCTTTGGCTTCTCCTGCAGCCGATTCCACCATCCCCAGTACGGGGCCCCGTGTCCGAGCTGTGAACGCCTCTCAAATGATTACTCTGCCTAATGAGATAAAATGGCTTAGAAAATTTAACAGCTTAACTCCTGGGGGTGAGTAAATGTGCCTTCCAGAAGCGTTCTGGGAAAGGCCGCAGCGGATATTGTGGTCAGCAGCCGCCTCGTGCTGAGAGGGCCGCACACCCGGCCAGGGGCGCTCTGGAGCAGCCCCAGGGCTGCCCTGCACTGTCTCAGACAGAGACACCGGCCTTCTCCACCGCAGCCCCTGGAGGGACTGGAGGGAAGAGAGAGCGGACGGCCCTGCGTCCCTGCGTCCCTGCGTCCCTGCGTCCCTGCGTGCCTGCTGCTTTCCAACCACCGGGACCCAGGACGGGGACGCGGCTCTTGGGCGGGGCGCTCAGGCAGCCTCTGCTCATGGTCTCTCCCGACTTGAACGCAGTGACTTAGCCTGTTCCCCTGATGAATTCCCGGTGCCTGGTGCAGACTCAGGTTAAACATGCCTTCCCGACCCCTCCCCAGCCAGCAGAAACGCTCATCTTCCTTCCCTTCCCCGCAATCGTACTGGCCGTCACCCTAGCGTCTACCACACAGAAACAACTTGGCCGACAGCCTGGCCACCCGACCGTGAGCCCCTCCAGGTCACGGGATGGGGCAGCTCATCTTCGTGCCCCCAGTGTCCGGTCCTTGGAGCGCTGGGACACTAAGTCAGTGCTGGGCTGGATTAACGAAGGGAGGAAATAAAGACTGGACGTGTCTACACGTGCTGGACTTCCATCCTCTTCCTTCT
>JAPYXV010002241.1:0-13313 GCA_028533065.1 Trachops cirrhosus
CATGGATTCTTCCCCTGAGTATTATGAAGTGACCTTCTGGGTCTCTCTTTATGGCCCTTTTTCTGAAGTCTATTTTGTATGATACGAGTATTGTTACCCTGACTTTTTTTCCTGTCCATTTGCTTGGAAAATTTGTTTCCAGCCCTTCACTTTCAGTCTGTGTATCTTTTGTCCTGAGATGGGTCTCTTGTAGGCAGCATACGTGTGGTTCATACTTTCTTATCCATTCAGCTATTCTGTGTCTTTTCGCTGGAGCATTTAATCCATTTACATTTAAGGTTATTATTGATAGGTACTTATTCATTGCCATATTTGTACCTGTGTTCCCTTCTATATATACTATTGTTATTTCAAATCCCAATAGCACCCTTTCCTGGTCTTAATACATTTTTTCATCTTCCTGAGCTTTATTACTGTTGTTGTAAACCTTATTTTCTGTCATGCTACACCAAGTTTCTGTCCCTTACACTCACTATTTCTCCTCCATCTAATCTCACAGAAGCACTTTTCTTTCATAAGTTAGCTCACATTTTTTTTTGCCTCTAATAAGAATCTTATATCTTTCCTACCTTTTATAAACAGTGGCTAGTTGGGTGAAACACCACAGTTATTACTGTACTTCTCAAAAAAACACCTATTTTTTTCACTAAATATATGTACTTTAAATCCTATAGAATATTATCCCACTGTCTAACTCCATTTTGCCTTCCCCTGCCTCTGATCAGTTGAGTGAGGAAATTTATTTCATTGTTTTCTCTCTTCCCTTTTTCCCCTTCCTCTCTTAACCTGGGCTTTACTCCTTAGTCTTATTAGTTTGCTTCCCCCATCCTCTCAAAATCATTTTTCTTTACTGTAGATATCTCACATTCACTTTCACTTTTCTACAATATTGTTATTCCTGTTCCACCTTCATTAAACTTCATTCACCTATCATATCTATCAACCCTGCTGTAGTTTTTCTGCAATTTTGCTGTGGTTGTTCCAGTATCTTTTCAATTTTACTTCAAACCTCATAGTACACTCTTCCCTTTTCTCATCCCATTGTTCCCATCATGCTTTTGTGTTTTACTTATATTTAAAATTTTATTCTCTCCCTTTCTTTGCCCTGGTTCTATCCCAACTCTTATCAATTCTCCTCCCTCTTACCTCTCAATAGCATTTTCTCCTCTTTTATTTATTTCATATACCCTTTTTCATATAATATAATATCTGCAATCTCTCTTTACCTTTATTAGTCTTAGTTTAATTGCGTTTGACATTGCTGATGTGGTACGGGGGTTCTTTTTGCTGGCATAGGTTTGGTTGTCTGGTAATAGTGATTTGTTAACTGACACCTGTACTGTGGCATACAAGACAAGGTGGAAGTTGTGATTACCAGTAAGCCCACTGGAGGAGAGAAACCAACAACAAAGAAGCCACCAACAGGTAAAGCCCAAGGACAACAAGAGAGCACAGACAAATGGAACAAAGAGTAACCCTAGAGCATCCAGACAAGGAGAACATAGAGACAATACCATTGAGTTCCACAGAAGCCCTATCACAGAAATTCACCCCAAAAAGATGGCTGGCAGAGAAGGGCATCCAGAATCGCAGAAACAAACAAAAAGAGTCACCTAAAATGGGGTAACAAAGAAAGAATCTTCAACTGAAAGGATTGAAAGAATCCCCAGGAAAAACACTAAAAAAATGGAGACAAGCAAACTATCAGACATAGATTTCAAAAGAATGGTTATAAGGATGCTCAAGGAATTCAGTGACAAGTACAAAGAACTGAGTGGGAACTCCAACAGTGTGAAAAGGGAATAGAAAGTGTAACAAGAACCAGTAAGAAAGGAAAAAGACAAAATCTGAAATAAAAAATACACAAGAAGGAATTACAAACAGGTTGGATGAAGCAGAGGACCAAATTAGTGAGCTGGAAGACAGGGTAGAAAGAAACACCAAGGTAAAGCAGCAGCATGAAAAAAGACTAAAAAAATATGAAGATAGCTTAAGGGAACTGCAAGACAACATGAAATCAAACAACAGTCAAATCATAAGAATACCAGAAGGAGAAGAAAAACTGCAAAGGATAGAAAAATTATTTGAAAAAAATGACAGAAAAATTTCTTAATCTGGAGATGGGGAAAGCAACACAAGTTCAGGAAGCACAGAGGATCCCAATCAAGATGAGCCCAAAGAAGCCCACTCCAAGACACATCATAATTAAAATACTAAGTTTTGAAGATAGAGAATCTTGAAGGCAGCAAGGGAAAAACAGGAAGTAACATACAAGGGAGCCCTGATAAGGCTAGCAGTTGATTTCTCAACAGAAACACTGCAAGCCAGAAGGGAATGGCAAGAAATATTCCAAGAAATAAAAAAACAAAGGCCTCCAACCAAGACTATTCTACCCAGCAAAGCTCTCTATTAAAATGGAAGGTGAAATAAGGAGTTTCCCAGACAAAAGGAGGCTAAAACAATACACCTCCACTAAACCAGCATTGCAAGATATGCTAAAAAGATTGCTTTAAGAAGAGGAAGAAAGAGAGTGAGAGAGAGAGAGAAACACAGGTACAAAGGGAAAAAATGAATAAGTACCTATCAATAATTACCATAAATGTACATGGATTAAATGCTCCAATCAAAAGACATAAGGTAGCTGAATGGATAAGAAAACATGACCCGCACACATGTTGCCTACAAGAGACCTACCTCAGAACAAAAGTCCTACAGAGACAGAAAGTGAAGGGTTGGAAAAAATATACTCCAAGCAAATGGACAGGGAAAAAAAGCTGAGGTAGCAATACTTATACCAGACAAAATAGACTTCAAAACAAATACCATAAAAAGAGATATAGAAGGTCACTTCATAATACTCATGGGAAGAACCCATCAAGAGGATACAAACTGCCCTGTCTGGTGTGGGTCAGTGGATTGAATGCATGCCTGCAAACCAAAGTGTCGCCAGTTCCATTCCATGCTAGGGTTGCTGACCAAGCCCCCAGTTGGAGGCACATGAGAGGCATCCACACATTGATGTTTCCCTCCCTCTCTTTCTCCCTCCTTTCCCTCTGTCTAAAAATAAATAAATAAATAAACAAATACATAAAATATTTTAAAAAATAAAAGTAAAAGAAGACATAACCAGTGAAAAACATATGTACAGCAAACACAGGAGTGCCCAAATATATAAGGAAAATCTTGCAGGACTTCAAGAAAGATACAGACAGTGACACGTATACTAGGAGATTTTAATACAACACTGTCAAAAAAAGGATAGATCTTGTGAACAAAATATCAACCAGGATATTGTGACATTGAACAATGCCCTAGATCAAATGGACTTAACTGATATACATAGAACCTTTCATCCCAAAGAAGCAAAATACACATTCTTTTCAAATGCACATGGAACGTTTTCAAAGATAGACCACATGATAGGATGCAAAACAAGCCTCAACAAATTCAAGAATATTGAAATCATATTGAGCATTTACTCAGACAACAAGGGACTCACAGTAGAAACCACCTCAAGGAAAATACTCAAATACATTCAAATTCACAGATATTGAATAGTATCCTATTAAACAATGAATGGGTTAAGAATGAGAGCAAGGAATAAATCAAAAAGTTTCTGGGAACAAACGAAAATGAACACACAACAGTCCAAAACCTATGGGACACAGCAAAGGCAGTCCTGAGAGGGCAGTTCATAACAATACAGGCCTACCTAAAAAAGATAGAAACACTTAAAATAAACAACCTAACCCACATCTACAAGGACTAGAGGAACAACAACAAAAGCCAAGAGCAAGTAGAAGGAAGGAAATAACCAAGATCAGAGCAGAATTAAACAACACAAAGACTAAAAGGACAGACTTCTGGCCAAGATGGAGGCATAGGTAGACACACTGTGCCTCCTCGCACAACCAAAATAAAGATACCAATTTAGAAACAAAAAGCAGCCAGAACTGGCAGAAAATTGAACTGTATGGAAGTCGGACAACTAAAGAGTTAAAGTAGACACATTTATCCAGACAGATAGGAAGGGTGGAGTCAGGGAGCTGGGACGGAGAGGGCTCATGGGGCAAAGTGGTGGCTGGTGGACCCCAGGCGAACAAAACGGCAGCAGGCAGACCCAGCAAGGTAGTGGATTGTGGAGTGGTGCGGTGTGCAAGGCAGCTGGGTGGTCTCACATTCACATGCAGACAAACCAGGTGAAACTGGGGAGCAACACAGACCATGCAACCCAGGGTCCCAGCGCTAGGAAATAAAGCCTCAAAGCACCAATTGAAAACACCTGTAGGGGTGGAGGCGGCAGCAGGAGAAACTCCCAGCCTCACAGGAGAGTCTGTTGGAGAGACCCATGGGGTCCTAGAATATACACAAGCCCACCCACTGGGTATTCTGCACCAGAAGGGCCCAATTTGCTTGTGGGAAGAGGGGAAAGTGACTGGAAACCTGCAGAGAGTGGAGCAAGCACCATTGTTCCCTCTTGGACCCCTTCCCCACATACAGTGACAGGGGTTGCCCCATCCTGGTGAACAGCTAAGGCTCCGCCCCTTACTACATAACAGGCGCACTGAGGGAAAAAAAAATGGTCCAAATGAAAGAACAGATCAATTCTCCAGAGAAAATGCAACTAAGCAATGAAGAGATAGCCAACAAATCGGATGCACGGTTCAAAACACTGGTAATTAGGATGCCCACAGAATTGGTTGAAATTGGTCGCAAATTACATGAAAAAATTAAGGCTATGCTAAGTGAAATAAAGGAAAATGTACAGGAAACCAATAGTGATGAAAAGGAAACTGGGACTCAAATCAGTGGTGTGGACCAGAAAGAAGAAAGAAACGTTCAACCTGAAGAGAATAAAGAAACAAGAATTCAAAAAAATGAGGAGAGGCTTAGGAACCTTCAGGACATCTTTAAACTTTCCAACATCCGAATTATAGGGGTATCAGAAGGAGAAGAGGAAGAGCAACAAGTGGAAAACTTATTTGAACAAACCTTGAAGGAGAACTTCACCAATCTGACAAAGAAAATAGACTTCTGGGAACTCCAGGGAGCTCAGAGAGTCCCAAAGAAGTTTGACCCAAGGAGGAACACACCAAGGTACATCATAATTACATTATCCAAGATTCAAGATAAGGAGAGAATCTTAAAAACAGCAAGAGAAAAGGAAACAATTACCTACAAAGGAGTTCCCATCAGACTGTCAGCTGATTTCTCAAAAGAGACCTTACAGGCAAAAAGGGGCTGGAAAGAAGTATTCCAAGTCATGAAAGGCAAGGACCTACATCCAAGAGTGCTCTATCCAGCAAAGCTTTCATTTAGAATGGAAGGGCAGATAAAGTGCTTCCCAGATAAGGTCAAGTTAAAGGAGTTCATCATTACCAAGCCCTTAATATAAGAAATGTTAAATGGATTTATCTAAGAAAAAGAAGATAAAGATATGAACAGTAAAATGACAGCAAACTCACAATTATTAACAACCAAACCTAAAACAAAAACAAAAGCAAACTAAGCAAACAACTAGAACAGGAACAGAATCACAGAAATGGAGATCACATGGAGGGTTATCAACAGGGGAGTGGAAGGGGGAGAGAGGGGGAAAAAGTACAGAGAATAAGTGGTACAAATGGTAGGTAGAAAATAGACAGGGGGAGGTTATGAATGTTACAGGAAATGTAGAAGCTAAAGAACTTATATGTATGACCCATGGATATGAATTAATGGGGGGAATGTGAGTGGGAGGGGGTGTGCAGGGCAGAGGGGGAACAAAAGGGGGAAATTGGGACAACTGTGATAGCATAATCAATAAAATATATTAAAATAGGTATGTATATTTTTGGTGATTGCCACCCACTCTAGACACCTTGCCTTGAGGGCTCTGTTGCCCACTGTAGCCTTCACATCCCTGTCCATATTTGTAGTTCTCATAGTTATACCAAGTATAATCATAGTGGGCATGGTGCTATAGTTTTGATCACCACCATAGGCACTACTCTACTTTTTCTATCCTTGATCATAATAGTTATCAAGTCTTTGACTCCAGTTCAGACCCTGACCTCAGTCATGATTCCTAGTCAACCAGCTGCAGTACCTGTGCTCCTTTTTATTGTAGCTGCAGCCACCTGTAAACCTCTTGTGTTGGGCAACTTGGATTTCACACTTCCTGGAACCAATTAAATGATATGTACTGTCTAACAATTTCTTTACTGGCTCCGTGTGTGTAAATGTAATAAAACAAAAACCTCTTCTCTCATTTGTTTACATATCCACGGGAAGCTCAATATTTTTAATCTCTCCAAAGCCTTCAAAATATTTTTTAATTTGTTGTTCAGAAGTATCTGGGCTCAGTCCACCCAGAAAAATATTTTTGGGAGTTTCTTTCCCTTGTAAAGCTTTGGCCCTTTGCAGGTCTATCAATTTGCCATCCAGTTTGTGCTCTTTCAGTTCCAAACCCTTATCAACACTAACAGTATCTTTGAAAAGCACAAATCCAACCAAATCCTCTTGATATCCCAGTGACAGGAGCTGTTTCAGTTGTGGAGTCTGCAAATTCCCCAAATCTGGACAAATATTCAGCCTGATCTTTCTTGCTAGTATCCCAGCTGAAGCCTCTAATAAACTTTTTACCCTCATCTTGCTGATTCTTGCTCTCATTGATCTTGGACCCCTCTGCAAATTCTCTAGGTTGCTGTACTAGTTCACATTCTCTGAGGTGGCAGAGTTGCTGGACTGGGGATTCTGGCGCACAGTCAGAATCATGAGTCATGGCATCATGGAGCAGCAGCAGGGAAGGTGGATCTAGAGCTATCCCTCTATTCTTACCCACATCTTCACCCTCCCAATCCCTGTCAGGACTGAATGCATAAATAAGCAAACAATAAATCTATGTTTCCCTCCATCCTTCCCCCAAAATCAATTTTTTTAATTTAAATAGTGGTGGAAGAGCAAGAAAAATTATTTCAACAAATATTTGATAGATGAGAAATAGATGGTGAAGTGGTGACTGGCTTGCCAGAATACAGGAAGTTGAAGCTTACCTTGGTGTCAAAAGGGACCAGAAAAGAAACTAGTCAATTCATCTAACAAAACCCCTGGAAGTTCAGCCTTTGAAATCAATCAGCTTTACAAAAACATGGAAGAGTTGAAGTGAACACAGGGAAATGTTTAAAAACCTACACTCAGTAATTGGAGACATGAAGACCTTCCCACCCACGTTCTCTTTCCTTCCTGTGCAGTTAGGCAACTTATTCTCAATCTCTGCTATGTGAGAGATGGGATAAGTTCTTCCTCTGGAGAAATGGAGTCAGTAAGATTCTTAACGTGGGAACAAGAGACACATGAAAAATGGGATGATTCATAGTACTGACAAAGAGGGAATTACATATAAATTCATATACTGAGCTATGGGACTCTCCAAACTCCATCCCCATCAGGAGTAAACTGGAGGATTTTTGTTTGGGTAAACAATTCCACATACTGATCTTTGGGTGACCCTCAATGAAATAATTGGCTCCACACAGAAGGGCATTAGATGACAAGTTCATCTACCTTCCACAGAACTGACCAAAAGTTTAGTGACAAATTCTTTAATATAAATGGGAGGCCAAAGATTACCCAATATTTGAGGAAAGTCTACAAAGTAAAAGAGCAAAACAAATAGAAACAAATAAACAAAAAAGATAAAAGGTAGTGAAGAAGAGCTTCACAACACATAAGATGCTCAGAGAGATGTCATTCTGTCTATAAAATGAGAAAATGATGCAATTAAAAAGGAACAGTCCTAGAATTTAAAATAAAAGAGCTCCTGAAAATTATAACTGATTTTTTAAATCAAATGCTGGAATAGAAATTAAAGTCAAGAAATCCAGGAAAACAGACTAAAACGTAAAACAAGAGAGAATATAGAAAAGACATGACAACAACAAAATGAGAGAATTTCACTCTGCTTTCCTAACAGGAGTTCCAGAAAACCTGAATATAGAAATAATTAAGAAATATTAGGTTTCCCTGAACTGAAATAAATAATTTTGCAGAAAGAGAGTGCTCAGGAATGCACATAACAATAAATAAAATCACTAGACATTTCATCAAGAGTTAAAGGAAGATTCTGAAAGCTTATAACACATACATACACACAAGGCCCTTATTAAATAATTGGTATCACATGACTCAACACTAGATTTTCAATGACTGTGAAGCCAAACCTCTCAACTTCTGGTGCAAAATTATTCTTAGTCTAGAATTCTATGTTAACTGTATCAGTCTTAGTTGCAAAGAAGAAAATGCAGTGTTGGCCAAGAAAAGTAAATTTCTAAAGTAGATAATTAATTCACTAAATCATTGGAAGGGTTAGAGAAATAAGCTCAAGATCAGGTTCCAGTATCAAGGCCCAGCACCACCCTGATGGGGAAAATGTTTTATTTTATCCCTCTACCAACCTCACACTGGAATCCACTGCAACTACCCTTGCTTCCAGCACTGATGACACTACTGCCTCTGAAACCACATGCGTCTGAACCTTCACCAGAAAAATGACAAACTCCTACAAACTCAAGCTACTTGCTTCTGAATTGCAATCTGTACTGGTTTGTTTGACATGCTGCAGTCACATAACTGCACCATAGCTGCAAAGGAGGTTGGTGAAAGAAGTCTGGATTGTACCTTTTAAAGACAGAATTCACAAGATGGAGGATCATAAAAATATGTGTTTGACGGATACTCTCAATTGCCACTGTTCCAATCAAATGACAGACTCATATTGTTTGAGTCAAATTATCAGTCAAATGTGAGTATAGGAATAAGCACATTTTTAGACATGCAAGGATTCAAATAAATTGTCATGTATCACTTCTTAGAGAGATACTAGAAAACTAACTTCAGCAAAATAAAAGAATAAACTGAGAAATAAGACTAAGTAGTATCCCAGATAAAGGATCAAACACTGAAGAAGACTGACATCTGTTCACATGACCTAGAGTTTAACCACCTGGGACTGAAAAAGGGTGATGGAGGGATGGGAAGGAGGCTTCAAAGTGGAAAAAAAAGTAATAAATTGATTTGCTATCTCATATTTTAACATTCAAAAAATATTAGCAAGTGTTTAACAGAATTATTAAAGTCTTTGATAAAAATGGAAAATAGAAAAATACAAACAATAATAAATACAATAAAGTAATGGAGTAAATTTGAAAAGGAAGAAAAATAATATACTACTAGGTTCTGAAGTAAATATTTAATTATTCAATAACTTGGAAACTAAATACTGAGTTCATTAGAAATATGCTAAACTATATTGAGAGAACAGTTTAAGGGAACATGTGTGTTATGTGGTGTATAAAGGGAGGGAGTTGTATTGAGTGAAGGATCCTGAACTAGCAAGCAGAAAGTCTAAAACCACTGATATTGATAAATTAAGAAATGGCAATACAAGTATAAGTATTTACAAAGATCCTGACAAATTATAAAACTGTAAAAGAGCTGAACTGGATATATATTAGGAGAACAGGACTTGAAAACAAGGAAGAATGGGATAGGAGACTAGATTTTATTCAAATACACCTTTTAGTTCTATTTGATTTTCACTATGTGAATGTAATATATTGATAAATGTAGGATTGTTTTTTAAAAAGAAAACTACCTTGGAAAATGATAATGTAGAAAGTGGGATCTGAAAAGCCTGGATATCATATAGCATAGCTTTAAGAAACAGTAACTAGTTCAGCATAACAGAAGACAACCAATTTGAGTTCCCAGGGAAATTAAGAAAATTAAGAAGAAAGAAAGTAAAAAGAAGCATTCAGGAGAAAGACATAATGGGCAGTAAACAGGAAAAAAGGTAAAAATTTGTGCCACACATTATATAACTCTTTCCCACCTACAAAACCATCAGTATCATATAATGAACTCACAAATAATTGCTGTAAGTGATCTCTGACAAGGAAACTGAAGAATTTTTTTTTCCGATATAGTTGGTATCAGGTGAAGAAAGATCCAACAGGCTGGGTTAGCTCTTAGAAAATGAGCTCCTTTAGAATTACCACAAATCTTAGGAGAATTTTTAACTCAAAGATTTGATTTTTCCTGGATCTGGAGGGGCAGCAAACTACCCAACTAATATCTGACTGACTGTGGGTTAGATAAAAAAAATATATATCTGATGAGTTTAACACAGTTCTGACATATAGTAAGGATTCAGGGTAGGGTAGATGTTATATATAAACTCATATTAGCTTCATAAAAATGCTTTAAGGCAGGCAATATTAACTTGTTATTAACTCCAGTTTTTTTCAAAGAGGAAAAGTCTGCGAAACATGATTTTCTCAAGATCACATAGACCAGTTCCCTGTCAATCAGTCTTTGCACAAAACTTTAGAAACATCATCAAGTTTATCCTAAGGTAAAGGTAAAACCATAAATATGCTGATTACATCATTAGCACCTTATCCACTATAGACTACTTTTGAATGAGTGTGGCAAAACATGAGGAAATACACCCTTTTGCTTTGGAACCTAATATACTCCAACTATCTTAAACAGATTGAATGGTAAAAACTGAGTAGGAGTTGAAATGGTCATGATAATGTAGAGGACCTTGTAAACATGTCTATATTTTAAGTGGGAGGGTTGTTTTGTTCTGACTTATTTTTAACAACATTTTTGTGAAGGGGTAACTTCTATTCTCACTGTTTTAAGAAACCCAATACCCAACTTACTTAATATATTAGATCATGAATGATATCCTGATTATGTTAAGAGTACTAGATCCTCAACTACCAAAACAGAAAGTCTGAAAGTACCAATTAAATTAATAAATTAAAAAATGGACAAACAAGCATGTTATTTGGGAAGATGCTAGAAAACTTGATTTGGGCATGATTCATCAATTCCAGTAATCATTGATAAACATGTTGAGTATGTTATACTGCAGACACAATCTTTTAGCTTTTCACTTCCCCAATTTACTGAATGTTACAGTTAAATACCACTTAAAAATGTCTTAGAAGGAAATTATTTGCCCTGTGTCTTAGAAATCACTCTTTTCTCTCCAGTATTTTTTAATTACAACTTTTATTTTGCAGTTGTACAAAATAATTCAGAAAAATCTCATGTTTCTCTTACCCAGTTTCCCTCAATGGTAACATTTTGCCAAAACTTTAAATGTCAGCAGATAAATTAAACATTTAAATACTATATATACAAACACACACACACACACACACACACACACACACACACACCCCGATTTAGCACACAATCAGCCAGTTTTCTTCTTTGGGGTTAAGAGCTGTCAATTGTATTTTATTGACCCATGCTGCTTCCTATGCCTCCTTTTCTTCTTTTTTCTAATTTTTAAAGTATATTTTATTGATTATGCTACTACAATTGTCCCTTTTCTTTCTCCCTTTTATTCCCCTCCATGCTGTAGCCTCCCTTCCACTAGCATCCCCCTCCCCATTAGTTCATGTCCATGGTTTCTTCATATAAGTTCTTTGGCTTCTCCAAAAACCTCCCCCTGCCTATTTTGTACCTACCATTTATGATCCTTATTCCCTGTACCTTTTCCCCTATTCTCCCCCCTCCCCACCCGCATCAACAATCCTCAATGTGATCTCCATTTCAGTGATTCTGTTTCTATTCTAGTTGTTTGCTTAGTTTGTTTTTGTTTAGGTTCAGTTGATAGTTCTGACTTCCTTGTCATTTCATTGTTCATCTCTCTAGTATTTTAAAAACCTTCATCTTTGCAATGATGTATTCTAGAATATTGCATAGAATCAATGTCAATGATCTGTTGGACTCTAAAACAGAAATACTTCAATGAATCAACCAGGGAATAAAATTGGGGAACAGAGCGGAGGGAGGCAAAAACTATGATAAACTATAAAATATATATTTCCCAAAAGTATTCAGATTCAATAACTTTTTCTGGACAAGTCAATAGATTCTTGCCAGTTTTATTTGTCATATAGGCTACCAGTATGTGACTTATTAAAAGTACCATTGTTTGCCATCAACATCCTTTTCAAAATCACTGTTATCATCCACTTCAGTTCCTACTGACACCTCAAAGGTTGCCTACAGAGATTCAGTGAATTATTTCATTCATTGAAGGTGTGCTGAAAGGGCACTAAGATGGTGGCATGGTAGGAGGGAGCAGATTCTACTTCTCCCACACCCACAGAAAAATCCTAGCCATTCTAGGTAGGAACAGAGCGAAGAGCCAACATTATTACGACATAAATGAAAATAGGAGATCACAAATTGTAGCGGACATTGAAAAACCCGATGGTAAGCAGACTACGTGGATCAGCGCAGGGACCAGGGAGGTTGCAGCTCCAGGCCCGGTTTGCCGGGGTCGGCTGCCAGGCTCCCGGGAGAGAGCTGAGTCATCCACTCCCTCCCTGGTCAAACAAGGACTGAGCAGCACCAGGGGAGGCCAGTTTACTGGAGGGCACAGAGAGAGGAGTGAGAGAGGAGTGAGGATGAAGAGGCACCCACACAGGGGCTGTAAGCACCCACGCAAAGCCCTGGTGAAAGTGTGCACCCCACCCAGAGCATCCAAAGGCACCCACCTCTACACCCACACCCCCAACCTGGAGAGAGCGTGGTTTGGTGAAAGTCTCAGAAACCACAGCGTTGAAAAAGGAAAAGGTGTGGACATTCCCCGGGACCTATGATACCCAGGATGTGAATTTGGGGGAAGTGGACGCCCCTTGGAATCCAGAGAGTGTGCACCCGTGAACACGGAAAAGGTACGGGCACTCCGCGGGACCTGTGAGGCCCAGGCCCTGAAGGTAAGAGAAGTGGGCACCCCTCGGGATCTAGAGAGTGTGCACACGTGAACCGGAAAAGACACAGGTTCTCCGCGAGACATCGGAACACACAGCGATGAACTCCCAAGGACGCGCATAGTTGCACCCAGCCCCCACACACAGATCCCTTCTGGGAAGCACCAGACGGGGTTGGGGGAGAATGCACACCTACACTATGAACAGTACACCAGAGGCTGACTGAGTCCTGAACAGGAACAGAGAAAAACTGTCTCCAGTTGCCCCTCAGTGTGCTGAAGTGAGCTAAAAAATTGGTTTGGCCAGTCTGAAACCAATAATAGGTGTGTTTTTTGTTGTTGTTGTTTTGTTTTTTGTGTGTTTGTTTTTGTTTTTGTTTTCTTTTAATTATTTTAAAGTAAACTTTCATCTTTTAATTCGTATTATTTTTTGATCTACCAATTCTTTATGCTTCTCTTTCTGTCACCCTAGTCTTGACCCTTCTCCCTTGCTTTCCAAATTTATCTCTTCTTCCTTCCATCTTCTGCTTGG
>JAPYXV010002242.1:0-13312 GCA_028533065.1 Trachops cirrhosus
TAGGTAGAAAATAGACAGGGGGAGGGCAAGAATAGTATGGGAAATGTAGAAGCTAAAGAACTTATATGTATGACCCATGGACATGAACTAAAGGGGGGAATGTGGGTGGGAGAGGGTGTGCAGGGTGGAGGGGCGTGAAGGGGGAAAATGGGACTATAATAGCATAATCAATAAACTATATTAAAAATAAAAAATAAAGTAATTTAGCTAAGAAGCAAAAAAAAATACTTGCCTTCCTTCTCCCTTTCACCTTCCCCTCTTATCTCTTTTATATCTCCTCCACTCACCACTACCTACTGACCTGGGGAAAAAGAAAACAGGAATTCAGACAAGGATAATTCAGGAATTTTAGCAGCTGCTTTTGGAGAAAAGCTGGTCTCAGGCAGAGGGGAACCAGCAATTATATATGTTTCTTAGACTAGAACAAGATGGGCAGCTTGTTTGGATTGTTTGATGGACAACTGCAGAGGAAAAGAAGATATGGCAACAAAAGGGGAATCTGTCTCAGGCAAACAGACATGGCTTGGACCCAATCGAAAACCAATCTTACCTATAGAGGTTTAATTACCTATATTTTAACATGCACATGAGCTAAAACATTAAAGTCCTAAAAGATGATTTCATGGAGCAAATAATATTACTGCTAATGTGGCTCATAAAGTGTATAACACATGTTCTATCTATTAAATATAACCCTGGAAAATCATTCCATGGATCCCAGAGACATTTCCCATTTCCTTTAGATCAAGGTAGGGTAATGGGATTTTATCTAAGTGCCACCATCTCAAGAATACAAATATGTGTTAGTTATAATTGTGCATGGGCTGAGGCATTCCCTTGCAGGAGAGCAACAGCCTTAATGGTAGGTAAATTATTAGAAAAAAAATAGAGTGAGACTTCTGGTCAAGATGGTACCATTGGCAAACAGCTCACCTCCTCACACAGCCACATCAAAATTACAACTAAAATATAGAACAACCATCACTCAAAACTGTTAGAAATCAAGTTGAATGGAAGTATGACAACTATGGAATAAAAGTAACCACATCCATCCAGACTGGTAGGAAGGGAAGAGACATGGAAAGGACTGGTCTTACAGCCATGTGTGGTGGATAAAACTTCGAGAGGGATATCTTGGGAGCAAGGAGTTCCAGACCTACACGAGGCCCCCCAACTGAGGGTTCCAGTGCCAGCAAGATAAGACTTCATAATTTCTAGCTGGAAACACCAGTGGGGGTGGGGGTGGTTGAAGAAACTTCTGGAGTCCCAAGCAATTTCTCTTAAAGAACTCACATATAGACTTACTCAAACTCATTCCCTCTGAGCTCCAGCACTGGAGTAGCAGCTTGAAAAGCAGCAGTGGTATTCAGGGAGAAACTGAAGTATCTGGCATTAAGATGACAGCTGGGGAACAGCTTTCTCCCAGACAGAAAGATGGGCAGAGATGATTGGCCCTTTTCTGAACCACCTCTCAACAGAGCCACAGAACTGGCAGGCTGGTGTCATAGCTGAGACTCCATCAACTTAGCTAACACTGTTTGCCCTGCCCTGGAGATCCCCAGTGACTCTGCCCTAACCAACTTACAGGCCCACCCAAGCTGCTTTTCCACATTAATGCCTGGTCTTCACTCATGCTCCACAACTTTCTAAATCCTATGAAACAAGCAACGGTAAGCCTCAGTGATCCCCCAGACCTTGTACCTCTTGCTAAGTGGCCCCGCGTCTGGCACTAGCTTCAATCAGCCTAGATTCACAGCTTGGCTTGGCCTGGGAATCTCCAAGCCCAGCACAAGTAGCAGCCATCTCAGATTGCTTTATAGCTTAGGAAATGTGACCCTGGACAAACCACAGGTGGGGGTTGACCTCGGCTTGCACCATCCTGGAAACCCCAGAGCCTGTACACCTATTGGGCAGCTACAGACCACATTGAAGCACCACCACTGAACCCCTGGATGGATGATCCTCCACAGATGGTAGAGATTGTTGGTCAATGGTCACAGCCAGTCCTTGCAGCTGACTTCCCTGGGTAAATGCCTCCCATTGAGCTACCCACAGCAATTAAGGCTCAACTACAAAAGGAGGATGTACTCAGCCCACACAAGGGCACACCTTGAATGCATAGCTTGGGTGATAGGGGATGTTGTGCCACTGGACCCTGCAGAACACTTACTACATTAGGTCATGCTACCAAGACAGGGAATTCACAGCAGCTCTACCTAATACATAGAAACAAACACAGGGAGACTGCCAAAATTATGAAACAAAGAAGCTGACCCAAGTGAAAGAACAGGTCACAACTCCAGAAAAAGAGCTAAACAAAATGGAGATAAGCAATCTATCAGATGCAGAGTTCAAATCACTAGTTATAAGGATGCTCAAGGAACTTAGTGAAAACCTCAACAGCATAAGAAAGATCCATTCAGAAACAAAGGATTCAGTAATTGAAATAAAGAACAATTTACAGGGAGACAACAGTAGAGTGGATGAAGCCTAGAATCAAATGAATGATTTGGAACATAAGGAACCAAAAAAACAACCAATCAAAAGAATAAGAAAAAAAAAAGAATTTTAAAAAATGAGGGCAATATAAGCAGCCTCTGGGACAACTTCAAAAGGTCCAACATTAGCCTCATAGGGGTGCCAGAAGGAGAAGAGAAAGAGCAAGAAATTGGAAACCTATTTGAAACAATAATGAAAGAAAACTTCCCTAATTTGGTGAAGGAAATAGACATGCAGGTCCAGGGAGAACAGTGAGTCCCAAACAAGTTGGGCCCAAAGAGGACCATGCCAAGACACATCATAATTAAAATGCCAAGGGTTAAAGATAAAGAGAGAATCTTAAAAGCAGTAAGAGAAAAGCAGCGTTAACTACAAAGGAGTTCCCATAAGACTGTCAGCTGATTTCTCAAAAGAAACTTTGCAAGCTAGAAGGAATTGGCAAGAAATATTCTAAGTCATGAAAAGCAGGGACCTACAGCCAAAATTGCTCTATCTAGCAAAGCTATCATTTTGAATTGAAGGGCAGATAAAGAGCTTCCCAGACAAGACAAAACTAAAGGAGTTCATTATCACCAAGCCATTATTATATGAAATATTAAAGGGGCTTATTTAAGAAAAAAAGAGCAAAACTATGAATAAAATGGCAAAAATATATATATCTATCAACAATTGAATCTAAAAAACAAACCAGACAAACAAGAACAGAGACAGAATCATGGATCTGGAGAATGTTTTCATGGTTGCCAGATGGGAGAGGGGTACCGGGGAATGGGTACAGAGCTGAGGTGATTAAGATGTACTAATAGGAAGGTACAGAATAGGGGATGTAAAGTACCATATAGGAAATGGAGTAGCCAAAGAACCTATGCATGAGCCATGTACATGAACAAAGATTGCCTGAGGCAGTGGGGGGTGCCGGGTGGAGGGGGCAAAGGAAGAAAAACTGGGACAACTCTAATAACATGATCAATAAAATATAATTTTTAAAAAAGGAAAAAATTATTCCCAATTAAGGAATCCCTCTTAATTACAGTGACTCATTTTACTTAGCTTACAGTGACTTAAATAATGCAATCATATGTAATATTTGGCCTATTCTACAGAATTTTTTATGCCTATCACCCCCAGTTCTTTGGATAGGTAGAACATGTAAATGTACAATTAAAACTCTACTAGGTAAATTTTCAGCTTTTAATCTCTCTTGGCCAAAAGCTCTCCTTATAGTATGCCTCAACCTGAAATCTAGGATAAAGATAGACTTTCTCCTAATGAAACAGTAACCAGCTGCTCTATGAATCTAGATGTATTATCAATAATACTCTTTCTGTGGTTGTTTTTGAAGTTTAGAAGAAATTTTATTATGAAAGGAAGGAAAGAAATGTGTATATATATTTTAAAGATTTTTATTTATTTATTTTTCAGTGAGAGAGGGGATGGGAGGGAGAAAAAGAGGGAGAGAAACATTGATATGCAAGAGATATTTTAATCGGTTGCCTCTGGCATGCCCCCAGTTAGGGAGCTGGCCTGCAACCCTGTCCTGTGGCCTGACTGGGAATCGAAATGGCAGCCTCTTGGTTCACAGGCCAGCGCTCAGTTCACTGAGTCACATCATCCAGGGTGGAATGTGTGTATTTTTCTTTTTTTTTTAATCCTCACCCAAGAACATGATTACTGATTTTAGAGAGAGGGGAAGGGAAGGATGGAGAGACGAATGGAGAGAGAGAGGAAGAGAAACTTCGTTGTGAGAGAGAAACATTGATCAGTTGCCTCTCACAGGCACGGAACTCACAACCCAGGCATGTGCCCTGACCAGGAATTAAACCTGTGACCTTTTGGTTTATGGTACGACGTTCCAACTGAGCCACACCAGCTATGGTGTGATGTGAATATTTTTAAGAGAAGTGAAAAATAGTTTTTCCTAGTAAGGCAGACACTTCTAAATGAGGGAAAAAAAGACGAACTAAGAACAATGGAAGTTGTAGAAAGTTAGTGAAAGAACTATGAAGTAAGGAATTTTATGTATGAACACTAGAACCCAATTATGGAAATATGCTTACCCCCTAACCTAACAGAGACAACTATATTAACTCTGATAGAAGCTGAAATGGCTATAAAAACACGACCCTCTATAACTGCTGCTGAGGCACAGGAAATTCACTTATGAAACTCTTCTTGTCCTCCTGATAACTGTAATTTATAGCATTGTGTTCTTACTGCCTTGGCCCGGATTAAAATTTATGGGTACAGCTTCTAATTGCACAACTAGCAGGAATCAGATTAATAATAGCACCTGAGTGCTTAAAATAGGAAGTAGATGGGCCATAGTGAATAGAAACGTATTTCATGGTCATATTGTAAAAACTGAAAAGGTGTATGTATGGTGTGCCTTCAAGCTGTCAGTAAATGTTACAGAACAGACACTGGGGGGGAACAATATACTATTACCAAAAGGACTGCCCCCTTTTTCTCTGGAGGGCCCCCCCACCTACTAGGTTCGCTTCGCCCACTACCAGAGGAAAGAGGTGTCTCAATGCCAGAGACTGGTGAAAAGGAAATGAATTATTTAAAAGGTATACAGACTTAGAGTAATGACTTAATGTCTTCATTAAAATACTAAAGTTCTTTAGAAGACCCTCAAACGCACACAGTCCTTCCTTCTCCCCTTTGCCCAGTCCGGGGTACCGTATCTCAGGAAAAGAAGTAGAAGTCCATGGTTCAGGCAGCCCTTCTGTTCCGGCACCATATGCTGTGTTGCCACTGTGATCTCCAGTTAATCCAGAGCCATGTGGCACCTTCTCGTGGCCCACCAGCAAGAGTCCTTTCTCCTCTTTTTTTCCAGGCAAAGTCTCTCTTGCTGCCTAAGCCACGTGGCAAAAGGAGCACCCCAAAGCAACGTGGACCTAACTCTCACCCAAGCCCCATGGTCCCAACCTCTGCCAGAGCTACAAGGTCCTGCCCTTGGTATGGCCGCCACGCCTGGACCCAGAAATCGCTGCATCCATCTTCCTCTGCAGCCCCATTTCTGACTCCTACAATCAGTTACACCTGTCAGCATTCCTGTATTCTTCCAGCTTTACTGGGCTGCCATAGTGAGTCTGGGCAGGTGTGGCCCCATGGTGTGGAGCCAATCATCTCCAAGCTCTCATGCAGGTCCTGTAACCAGGGGGAGTTTCTTCCCAATTACATCCTGGGTTGAAGTCACTCCCATTCCCCTGGTTCAAAGCATGGCCACAGCTATTTAACATATCTGTGAAACCAGTTACAGGTTATAGATATGTTAAATGACCATGCCAGAGGTTAGCTGCAAAGCTGTTGCTGTACAAAACAGCTCTCAACGGCTCTGCTCCACGTGTCCCATGCCCCAGCTCAGACTGGTGGGGGTGAGGACATCCTATATATATTTTTCTCTAATATTTCCTGAACACCTGAGTTCTGGACCCCACTACAAATCCCTATTTGGACTCCCCCCACCTTGGCTGCACCCTGTTACCTAAATATTATACTAGATGAAAAACACAGAAAAGTAAGACAGGCAACAAAACTTGAATCATGATAGCTCATAGGTTAGAAATGATACTGAGGGTTTTCCTTAATGAAGGCCCATAGGATCTGACTGCCTCCCATTTACCTACTTTTCACTTTTAAGAAAAATTCAGCTTAAACTTCCAACCAAGGTTACGGTCTTGTCCCATCCCTAGTGGTCCATCGTTCAGCAAGACAAACACTGACGATGAGACATCCTAGGAATGAGCCTTCCTAGCACCATGGGACTTGTTAATCAACCAAAAGATTGGCCATCAAATGTATCCTTTGGATTGACTGATGACCAAAAGGGTGATGTGTGGATGAAAAGGGGCCATGTAGGAAAACTGACAAGCTCAGGGAGGCCTGAACAGTGTTCTTACAAACTCAGAGACCTAATATAAAAACTTTATCACCAAGAGCAGGTCATCACAGGCAGTCATGTCCTAGGCTGCACTCTTTTTACCTTAACTGAGCTGTTTTATAACATCATCTTTCCTTTTTCCAGATCCAGATCCCTCAAAGCACAGACACACTGGAGGGAGACCACAAATCCCCTTTGTTATTGTGTTAATTGTTGACTGTTAACTATTCTGTACCCACCTATGTAAAACAAGTGTCTATCACTACTTTTTATCCAATCCCAGAGGTTCTTCCCCCACCTCCAGCCCCGTTACCTCACTTTGCTTTCTCCCAGCTCCCTGAACTATCACCAGTGGATTTCATGTAACCCTCTTACATCTTCTCTTTTGACTGTAATGTATAAAATAAGGTGCAAAACTGCCATTTTCTGGAGCATTTTCTTGATCCATCAAGGTTTTGCTTTCAGGCAATTGCTATCAGTTTGGCTCAAAGTTGTAAGAATTCTTACAGGCTTGGACATTTCTTACACTAAGGGTATTATAGAAATTCAGTAGGAGGGAATGTGGGGCAGTGAACAGAGGAAGGAAATCAGAAACATGTCAAAGTTAGTCTCAACAGGATTTGATTAGGACAATGAGGGAGAGTCAATTTTGTGGTTTTGGGTGTGAAAGGCCATGTGGTGGTTTCCAAGACAACCACAAATTCCTTGACACTCCTCCCAATTAACATCTATTTCCTTCTCCTTGAATCTGTAGGTGGCTTGTGACTCACTTAACTAATGGTATGTGGAAGTGATACTACACAGCCTCTGGGGCCAGGTCAGAAGGCAACCTTGTTTGCTGAAATGTGAGTTCAGAGGAGCCTGTAGACCCTGTGGTCTCTGACCCACACAGAGCCTAGCCTTCGAGTGGTCCTAGCCTGAGCACCGATGTATGAGTAAAAACCTGCAGATGATTCCAGCCTCGATGAAATGTGACAGGAAAAGACACGTGGAAGGATAAGTAGTCATAAAGGAACAGATTATTTGGCCTTCTAATCCCATGCTCTATAGCATGCTGAAGTTCTCTATTTCAAACATTCAGTTCAATAGGTGGGTAGGCAAAGTGCACTGATAGATAGAAAGTAGTGGTTAGAGAAATTTACTTTGAATAACAGCAGAACGATTTTTCCCAAATTATGTAATTGAATAACAGCATATTAAAAAAAGAGCCTTTTCCCAATAGTTCTGCAATTATGTTTTTTCTTCCCTAGTCTCGTGTGTGACAAAAATACATTGAAGGAAACGAAAAACTGATAGGTCCAGAATATATTTAAAATTTTATCTTAGTCCAATGCCCACACCCAAAAGCCCAAAACACAACTAAATATGCTAGCAGATTTGATAAAGGACTTTTTATTATAAAAGACAAACTGAGGTTTATCTGAACATTCATTCACCCATTCATATGCCTATATGATGGGTTTTTAATTCAATCAGCATTGTTGAAGTATAAATTATATGTTCAATAAAATTCCATGATTTTAAGTGAGATGTTCAGTGACTTTTGATAAATGTATAGTTTGGTATCCCCTGCCACAATCAATATATGGAACATTTCCAACACCTCAAAATACTCATCTGTTCCCTTTCACAATCAATTTCCCAGCCCCAGCCCCTAGCAACCACTGATCTGCTGTCTGTTGTTGGAGTTGACTTCCCTGGGTTTGCACATGGTGTACTTACACAGGGACAGCTCTCCTGTGTCTGGCTTCTTTCACTCGGCACTCATCCACGTTGTTCTGTTGATCAGTAGTCGTTCCTTTTCATTACTGAGTATTTTAACGTATGGGTATATCACAATTTCTTTATCCATTCACCTGCCGATGGGCATTTGTGTTATTTCTAAGTTTTGGCTATTATGAAAACAGGGGCCATGAAAATTTGAGTGCAAAAATTTTATTTTGGGTGGTAAAACACTTAGGAACTAAGGTTTTAGAACTAAGAAATACTTGTCTTCCCTTTGTCGATTATCCTGAAAAAAAAGTGAAAAATACAAACACATTCCATAATAAATTTAATCAGCAGACCAGGTGTTGGACAGTTGAAGATGTAATCATCTTCCAGCTCCAAAAAGTCACACGCAATTACACACATTCGCCATGTTCCAAGATGATGCTTCACACCAGGTAGGAAGACACTGTTCCTTACACACCTCAATGTATTGTGGATTCAAAAAAAAAACCAAAACCAAACACGTTCCTAATATGGTGTAAACAAAGAAGCCACATTAGGAATTTTGTTGTGATTTTCCTGTGAAAGAAAAATGTATTTATAAAATGCCTACATGCTTGTCACACTCATAACATTTACATTATGTTTGTTTTAATTAAAGAAGGAAAATGTTTATCACCAATAGAGAAACATTTCCTATATTCATAGCATCCCCAGGATTGTTTAAATTTCCATATAGAACTGTCTAGGATAGAATATTTTAAATAGCAGAATCTATGGTTGTAAGTTTTCACATTTAAAAATGCAGAGAATCCCAAGATTAGCAAATTAGAGTTCTACAAAATTCAGTTACAACTTAGATCTTCCTTATTTAAATAACAGTGATATAGAATTAACAACTATAGGTAATCACTATCACTGAATTGTAGCCCATGCAGAGATTAAGAAAATTTCAAGTGTTCCCAAATATCTATCATTATAAAAAAGTGAGTACGGTACAATATTATGATTTCTACGGCAAGATACATGAATACAAACATTATGATTAAAGGAACTTCAGTAATAACAAAGTAAAACTTTTACCTTCATTTCAAGTTGCTTTCTAAAATTACTAATAAGCTCAATTTCATTGAATTAATGAAAATAAATTTATCTCAAGACAGATTTTTGTGGCAGAAACTAAAACTTTCAAAATATATATAAAATGAAAGTAACATGAGAAGTTCCCTGATACAAACTGTAGTATTTAGTTGGATTCCCTTAACTCAGTACAGGAAACCCCATGGCATACTTTGTAAACCAGTCACATAAAGTGATTCGAAAAGCACAAATGAGACTTCTATCCACCTATGGACTCTGACAAGCTGCCATCTCACCACCCTGACAACATCCAATGGAAACCTGTGGGGCTTAAAACACAGTTCTCCACCTGCCAGGGAGGCAGACTCCAGAGTGAAGGCCGGGGCTCAAGACTCAGGTAACTGCCACACAGTGGCAACGGTGCCTGCCAGCGGAGTGGGGGCAGGCGTCCCGCGTCCTCACTCCCCAGGAAGGCTGCTTTGCCTGCATCTCAGTGCACCCAGTCCCTTGGATGGCGTAGAACTTCCAGAATTTCAGCTTCTTTGGAGTTCTCTGAGGGTGAATGCATGTACTCCCAGCTAGGACATCCAAAACAGAAGCAGAAAATGTAATAATAATAATAAATGACATGCATACCTTTTTACTTAAGATAAATGAAAACTAAACTTCTAAATGAGTAAAAAATATTTTATACCTCCTTGTCTCCACTGTGCCTAATATGCCTTTTACACAGTAGGCTTTTAAAAAATATTTATTGCTAAAGAAACAGTTTCCTAATTCCTGAGCATACTTTGCCTAATACTAATACCCACCTCCCCCAAAAAATGCACTTTTACTCTAAGCCATGGTTTTACAAAGTGTAGGACCTGAGATGACGCATGGGCAAACTCTTTTTAGCTTCACACTTACACATTTATTTTGTGTTTCTTTCTATTTATTGAAAAATTGGTTTGCCTTTTTAAATAAATTCTCAGAAAAAAATAAGAGTATAAAATTGAAATAAATAATACATCAGATAACATACAAATATGGTCGAAATGGCTAAGCTGAAGTATGAAGTCTGGCAAACAGTGGTTGGCACTCTTTTCCTGTAAAGGGCCACGTAATAAATACTTCAGACTTTGTGGGGCTACATATGGTCTTGCATATTCTTTTGTTTTTAATAAATCCTTTAAAAATGTAAAATCCATTCTTAGCTCAAGGGCGGTACAAAGGCAGAACACAAGTGGATTTGGATTTATCCTGCAGCCTTAAGTTTACAGACCCCTGGGTACAGACTACAAGAAACTAAAGGGAACCTGTTGTGTCAATGCTATTCAATGAGCAAGGGAGTGACTTCTAACCCACCCATATCTGCTTGGAATGTGCATTATAATTAGGAGCCAGAGGCGATCAGGCGACTACCAGAGGCCTTAAGAACTCATCTCTACTTTTTAATCACACCTCCTTTCCACAGTGGCAGGAACACCTCACAGGGGTGTATGTGAGCTTTTAGCTAAGGACATACGATCCCCAAAATAATGGTTAAACAAGGGCAGAGCCAATGCCATTGTGAAGGCAGTGACAAGCACAGAGGGCAGTGATAAGCACAGAGGGCAGTGATCTCACAAGGCTCGATCTGGATGGCAGAAAGACACAATGCAGACTGCCAATGTCATCCGGTAGTTCATTCTGATTTTGACATTTAAATTCATGGAGAAAAGAAGATTCTAGCTCTTATAAAGCAAACAATGGTAATTTTGTTTTTTTCCTGATCTTTTCTATTTCAGTCTGGACACACATGATTCTCATTTTCTTAAAGGCAACAAAGTCCATTGTAGAGCTTTATTAACCTAACAGCACCAGTGTAAACACATGTCTTTAAAATTCCCCCACAGAGCCCTGGCCAGTGTGGCTCAGTTGGCTGGAGCATCGTCTAGTAAACCATGGGTTTGATTCCCATTCAGGGCACATGACTAGGTTGTGGGTTCGTCCCCAGTTGGGACACATACAAGAGGCAACTGATTGATATTTCACTCTCACATCCATGTTTTTCTCTCTCTCTCTCCCACCTTCCCCCCTCCCCTTCTCTAAAATCAATAAGCATGTCATCGGCTGAGGATAAAAAGAAAATAAGAATTGAATTAAAATAAAATAAAATAAAAAGAAATAAAAAAATAAAACAAAACAAATAAAATAAAATAAAATAAAATTCCCCACACAGATTTAATTGATCTCCAGGAAGCTCACAGCAGCATGTAAGCCAAAGACAGACTGCCAAGCACCCAAAATGATCTCTCATACCTTCAAACAAGCTTAACACTCCATACTGGAGAATATGACACTTCCTCACAAGTGCAATAATTTCTAATGAAATTAAGTTTAAAAAGCTGACATGTTCAAATAGCTCTTCCTAGAAAACAATGAGTTGGGAAGGTTGATCTGGCCCCTCAGACACCATCACCCCCTGTCCTTTTACTCCCTCGGTCCTCTCCCTGCTCTCGCACACAAAGCTGTATCACTTATCCCCCCACTGCTTAAAAACACCTGATTTGATTTTCCTTAATTATTTGACTACGATTTTCTTATAAAATCAGCAAAGTCAAAACCAGTGAAGTCTTTCGGTAAGACATTTGCAGTGTAAACATTCCCGTTTGGTGGGACGGGACTGGGGGTGGGGAATAATTATCATGATCAGTTACTCTTACCGGGCAGTTAGAGGTAAAGACATCAAGATGCTTTCGATCCTGGATCCTGGGGTGAAGAGGCCAAACTTTGTACCCCGATCATACAGCAGGTTAAATTCGACATACCTGACACAAAGATATCACATAGTATTAAGGGACAGCTGAATAAAATCTTTCTTAAAGATAGTCCATAATGAATTCTTAAAGGGGGGGCTTCTCCCTGCCCACCCCCCATCAGCTGGAACATCCGTCTACAGGCAGTTGTGTTTTCTCCATCTGGACAGGCGGAAATAAAAGGGTATTCTATTCAACCAACAATAGGATATAGATTTGGTCCCAACACAGGGCAGTTATAAAATAAGAAGGTTTTCCAACAAGTAAAAAGCATGAACACAAAGCTGAGAACTTTAAGGCACAACAGTCATGGAAAAGAAATGGCACCCCAGATGAGGACAGTGCAGCTCCTGGGCCTTCCCACAGACTGGAGTACTTCAGTCAAAACTTTCATTCCAGACTTCCAGCCAAGATGGAGGCACAGGTAGACACACTGTGCCTCCTCGCACAACCAAGATAGGGACAACAACAATTTAGAAACAGAATAACAACCAGAACTGACAGAAAATAGAACTCGGACAACCAAGGAGTTAAAATAGACATGTTCATCCACACCAGTAGGAGGGGTGGAGTCAGGCAGCCAGGTGGAGAGGGGTCATGGCACAAACAGCGTTGGGACCAAGCAGGTAAGACTGCAGCAGGCGGACCCTGGGCGCGCAAGCGGCGGCTGGCAAACCCTGGCCAAGGGGTGGCAACCAGCAGACCCAGCGAGGCGGCGATTGTGAAGCAAGGCACTGAGCGCAACCCAGGATCCCAGCGCTGGGAAATAGAGCCTTGGGGCACCGATTGAAAACACCTGTGGGGGTTGAGGCAAGGGAGAGACTCCCAGCCTCACAGGAGAGGTCACTGGAAACACCCATGGAGTGCACAAGCCCACCCACACGGGAATTGGCACCAGAGGGGCCCAGTTCACTCAGGGGAAGCAGAGGAAGGGACTGAGGTCTGATGGAGAGTGGAGCAAGAGCCATTATTCCCTCTCGAACCCTGTCCCCACATACAGTGTCACAACCCAGCGACTGGGGTGCACTGCCCTGCTGAACACCTAAGGCTCCACCCCTCATACTTAACAGGCATGACCAGACCAAAAAACAAAAGAGATGGCTCAAGCAGAATAACAAATGAAAGCTCCAGAACCCATCCTTTTAAGTGACCAAGAGATAGCCAACCTATCAGATGCACAGTTCAAAGCACTAGTGATCAGGATGCTCACAGAATTGGTTGAATTTGGTCACAAATTAGATGAAAAAATGAAGGCTACAATAAGTGAAATAAAGGAAAATGTATAGGCAACCAATAGTGATGGAAAGGAAACTGGGACTCACATCAATGGAGTGGACCAGAAGGAAGAAAGAAACAA
>JAPYXV010002243.1:0-13312 GCA_028533065.1 Trachops cirrhosus
GGGAAAAGGTACAGAGAATAAGTAGCATAGATGGTAGGTAGAAAATAAACAGGGGGAGGGCAAGGATAGTAAGGAAAATGTAGAAGCTAAAGAACTTATGACACATGGACATGAACTAAATGGGGGGAATGTGGGGTGGGAGAGGGTGTGCAGGGTGAAGGGGAATGAAGGGGGCATAATGGGACAACTGTAATAGCATAATCAATAAAATATATTTTAAAAAATAATAAGCCCTCATAGTTCTTTGTATGTTATCTATTGTTTGATCCTTACTGCCTGAGAATGGTTGATAAGCTTTACCTGTATTCCTGTACAAACTGAACCCAAAGCCCATTGAGGAACAGACTCCTGTCCCTACTCTTTGAGATCGGCCACCTTTCCTCCCCAAGCAGATCATGTCTTTGTAGTCTAATTCTCATCCGTGGCAGATGGGGGGCTCTGTGGGCAAAGATCCCCCACATCTGACTTCAAAGCTACTGTCCTTTTTATTGTGGTTTCAAATAACAGTAGTACCACTTACTTGCTACTAATTTACTTCTTTGAGATCCAACTTTCACATCTGAAAAACCCATGTAACCAATATTATAAACTTCATAGGGTTCTTTTGGGGACCAAATGAGATAATGCCTATAATTCATTAATTTTATTACCTGGAACATAATAAGTTATAAACAAAGCTGCTGTTTTAATGTTAAAATCATTGTTAATAGTAACCGTATTGTTTATAAGTATTGCCTACACTGTTTTCTGTCCCTGCAATACTCTTCCTCCACATTTTTTACTATAACAGTCACTCAGTAGTTGTCTTTAAGTTTCAACTCCTCTGTGCTCTCCTGGCATCCTTAAATTCCCAACTCACAACACCTTATTCCCCATTGTATTTGTGCAAGATTCTTTCTGACACCCGCCAACTCTCTCTGACACCAACTATGTGTTCAACAACTCAATTGAGCCTCAAAGAGGCTCAATCCCACAACACTACCCCCATTTCTGATGCTAGTCACAAGTCCTGAGCCACCTGTACCTATAACCAACTGGCTCTCTATCAGAGGCTCCCACATCCTCTTCATCAGGTTTGATTATTTGCTAGAATGGCTCACAACTCAGGACAATACTTTGCTTATGTTTAAGAGTTTATTATAAAGGATACAACTCAGGAGCAGTTAAATAAAAGAGCTGCATAGGGCGAGGGATGGAAGAAGGGTGCATGTTGCTTTCATGCCCTCTGTGGGTGTGTCACCCTCCCAGCCCTTCAATGTGTTCACTCATCTGGAAGCTTCCTGAACTTCACTGTTGGAGTTTTTATAGAGCTCAATCTCCAACTCTGCCTTCCCTCCTCAGAGTATAGTGGGTTGGAATCGAAGTTCCAACCTTCTAATCACTTGATCTTTCTGGTTACTAACCCATCTTAAGGCTATCTAGGGACCCTATTATAAGTCATCTCATTGCCATAAATGTGGGTGTAATGGTAAAGAGTCCATTATAAATAACCAACCAAAGACACTCCTTTATAGAGGTCCTGGCCATAACAATCAGACAGGAAAAAGAAATAAAATGTATCCTAATTGGGAAGAAAGAAATAAAACTGTCATTATTTGCAGATGACATGATAGAGACAACCTTAAAGACTCCACCAAAAAACTGTCAGAAGTGATAAATGAATTCAGTAAAGTAGCAGGATGCAAAGTTAATAGTAAGAAATCAGTTGCATTTTTATACATCAATAAAGATCTATCAAAAAGAGAAATTAGCAATCCCATTTCATCAAAAAAAAAAAAAAAAAAAGCACTCAGTAATAAATTTAGCCAAGGAGGTAAAAGACTGGTACTTTGAAAACTATAAAACACTAAAAAAAATAGAAGAACATACAAATAAATGGAAGTATACATTGTGCTCATGGATGAGAAAAATTACCATTGTTAAAATGTCCATATTACCTAATTCAATCTATAGATTGAATGCAATGTGTATCAAAATACCAATGACCTTTTTCACAAAATAAGAATAAATTTTCACTAGAATAAATATACATAAAATTAGATGAAACTACAAAAGACCTCAAATAGCCAAAGTAATCTTGAAAAAGAAAAATAAAATTGGAGGTATCACGTTACCTTATATCAAAATATACTATAAGGCTACAGTAATTAAAACAGCATGGTACTGGTATAAAAACAAACACACAGTTCAATTCAACAGAACAGAATATCCGGAAATAAACCTACACCTATATGGTCAATTAACCTATAACAAAGTAGGCAAGAATATGCAAAGTAGGGGTAAAAACAATCTCTTCAATAAATAGTGTTGGGAAAACTGAACAGATACTTGCAAAAGAATGAAACTGGATCACTTTCTTAAACCATGTATAGAGATAAACTCAAAATGTATTAGAGACCAAAAATTTAAGAACTAGGACCATAAAACTCCTAGAAGAAAACACAGACAGTAAACTCGCTGACATCACTCTTGGTACTATTTTTTAATATGTCTCCTCAGGCAAGAGAAATTAAAAGAAAAAAATAAGTAAGTCTATATCAAACTAAAGAGTTTTTGCACAGTGAAGGAAACCATCAGCAAAATAAAAGACAACCTGTTGAATGGGAGAAAGTAATCCCAATGATATATCTGATAAGGGGTTACTATTCAAAATATAAAAGGAACCCATACAACTTACCATAAAAAATGTTTTAAAAACCAAAAAAATCTGATTAAAAAATGGGCAGAGAACCTGAATAGACATTTCCCTGAAAGGGAAATACAGATGGCCAATGCACATATGAAAATATGCTCAACATCACTAATTATCAGGGAAATACAATTAAAAAACACAATGAGATATCACCTCGCACCTGTCAGAATGGCTATCATCAAAAAATCAACAGACGATAAGTGTTGGTGAGCAGGTGGAGAAAAGGGAACCCTTACTCATTGTTGGTGGGAATGCAAGTTGGTGGAGCCACTGTGGAAAAGAGTAGGGAGGGTCCTCAAAAAATTAAAAATAGAACTACCATATGACCTAGCAATTCCACTTCTGCGTGTGTATCCAAAGAAATCCAAAACACTAATTTAAAAAGCCACAGGCTCCCTTATGTTCACTGTAGTATTATTTACAATAATCAAGATATGGATATTGTAAATAATTGGCAAGATATGGAAGCAACCTAACTACCCATGGATGGACAAATAGATAAAAACAGGTGATACATATATATAATGGAATATTACTCAGCCATAAAAAGAAGGAAATCTTGCCATTTGCAACAACATGGATGGACCTAGAGGATATTATGCTAAGTGAAATCGGTCAGACAAAGACAAATACCATATGGCTTCACTTACATATGGAATCTAAAAAACAAAACAAATGAACAAACAAAACAGAAACAAAATGATAGATACAGAGAACATTTTGATGGTTTCCAGATGGGTGTTAGAGGGATGGGTGAAAAGGGGGAAGGAATTAAGATGTACAAGTTGCTGGTTATAAAAACAGTCACAGAGATGTAAAGTACAGCATAGAAAATAGAGCCAATAATATTGTAATAACAATATTACATGTTACAATAATGTTGTAATAACTATGTATGGTATCAGATGGGCACTAGATTTATTGGTGTGATCACTTTGTAAGCTATATAAATGTCTAATCACCATGTTGTACACCAGAAACTATTGATATAATGTATTATATTATATGGATTTTGTTACTTTGAATTCCCACTGCTTGGCACATAGCAAGTCAACACATAATTGCTGGCTTTATTAATCTTGTCATTATGGTTGTTGTCTCATTAGTGGTATAAGGTCTACCTCAGAGAGTAACTTAGCAGTGATGTGAGCTATGTGATGTCATTTAATAAATGATTTAATTAATATTTGCCAATATCTTCTCCACCCAAGTCCAAAGAAGGCTAATGTCAATTTTAACCAAAAACTGTAAAGCAAACAAAAACTTTATTTGGGGGTCTTTTAGGAATTGAAGTTCTAGAGACACAAATTTGGGTAAAACCCCAATTCTGAGTGGGAAAGAAAAGTACAGTTTATAAAAACATAAAAATGGGTCCTTCCAAGGGGGTTACACAAGTTGCTTTGAAAGAGCTGTGGTTGGTCCTGGCAAGCACACTTACACTATACTATACCTGATTAATTGCTCATGTCTATTAGTCGGTGAAAATTTTTATTCTTTAATATACAGTCCAGTGGTGCAGAGCCAGTTCCAGGAATTATACTAGCATGTAGCCATTGTGGTTTTGCTCAGTTCAAAAGTTAAATTTCACATGGAGGGGGTATATTAGCTCAGCTTCCTGAATGCCTCCCTACTCTGTTTTAGATTGCTCTTTGACAATATCAACTCTATTTCGCTGTTTTGCTTTTACACTATTGTCTTGGCAAAGGCACTCTAAATCTGGAGCGCTCTTTCAATTTCATCCTCAAAGAACCTTTTAGCATGTTGGTGATTGAGACGAAAAGAATTCCAAGCCTAGAGACAGATCCCAGCTATGATTCCCTTTTTCATATGGTCTTCCAAGGCCATCCTCTCCCCATGGCTGCATAAAAGAGATTGAATCAGATGGATCCCATCATACCCACTGCTTATCTCCACTGGGGCCAAGAGCAGCCTGGAAATGCAGTGCCCAGAAAGGATAGACAGAGATCAGAGTGCTATGTTTCTTCTCCAGGAAAACAGTCACCCAAAGTCGCAGAGAGACTTCACAGTGACAAAAACCATGAAAGTACCTGTACAGTGAAAAACCTGACAAACACTACTTCAAGGTCAGTATCAAAAGTTAGTAAGTCATGATGTGATAAAAATGGTGCTTTACCTCTGCTGTCTTCCTCCCCAAAACCCATAATCCTAGTCCAATCATGTGAAAAACATGAGACAAATCCCAATAGAGAGACATCCTACAAAGTACCTGGCCAGTGCTTCTCAGAACTGTCATCAAGAACAAAGCCTGAGAAACTGTCACAGCCCCGAGGAGCCTAAGGAGACATGACAAATAATTGTAACGTGATGTCCTGGATGGGATCCTGGAACAGAAACAGGATACTAGGTAAACACTGAGGCTACCTGAATCAAGTATGGACTTTGATTAATAATGATGTATCAATATTGGTTCATTAATCTGTCATACTAATGTAAGATAATAGGGGAAATTGAGTGCATGGTATACAGAAACTGCCTGTACTGTCTTCACAATTTTTCTTTAAATCAAAAACTATTCTTAAAATATGAAGTTTTTTTTAAAAAAATAAGTTAACCTTTTAAAGAAATAATGTTTTTAAACCTCACCCAAGGATATTTTTATGGATTTTAGAGCAAGAAGGAGAGAGAAACATCAGTGTGAGAGAGAAACATTGATCGGTTGCCTCCTGAGCACACCCTGACTGGGAGTCAAACCCACAACCTAGGTGTGTGCCCTGACTGCAGATGAACCCACAACCCTTTTGTTTATGGGGTGACATTCCAACACACTGAGCCACCCAGCCAGGACTAAATTGATCATTTTTAATCTCTTAAAAATAAGACGTTAATGTAAAATACTTCTTAAAATATTTGCATTCAAGAAGCTTTAGCCCTGACCAGTGTGGCTCAGTTGGTTGGGCGTAGTTCCACAAAGTGAAAAACCACTGGCTCAATTCCCAGTCAAGGGCACATGCCTGGGCTGTGGGTTGGTCCCTGTCTGGGGGGCAAGTGTTTAAGAGGCAACCAATTGATATTTCTCTGTCACATTGATGTTTCTTTCTCTCTCTCCCTCCCTTCCCATCTCTCTAAAAATAAATAAGTAAAATATTTTTAAAAAATAGAAGCAGCTTCAGAATAGAATAAAATATAGGAAAATCTGTAGAGAAATTGATTTCTCTTGAGAGTAAGAAAATAATACCCAGTACTATTCAATGATACAAAGGATCAAAGGAAGAACAGTAATTATTCCAATCAGTCTCCTGCTGCAGAAACCATAAATATAAAGATGAAACTATGCTACAAATTTCTCTTTGACAAAGGGGAGGTGATCAATAGCTTACCTCTAGTTTCACTGACCCACTGAGATGGCACTCTTTCCAAAGAGGGGAAAATGAGCTGCCAATGAGAAATCATTCACATGACTAAGAAAATCATCTCAGGAACGTTCAAACCAAGTTTGACGGTTAGTCGCTGTGTGGAGCAGTTTTTGTGTCATTTCTTCTCCAGGAGATGGAGCTTTAGTCTAAAACACGGTGCAAGACAAGTTGGCAAACAGGGCCCAGAACAATCGAGTTCAAAGAAAATGCATAAGATGGGCTCTATATCAAGGAATATTTCAAAAAGCACTTTAAATCTTCCTGGAGATGAGTTCTTTTGACCTGTTTCTTCCACCTACTATAAATTTCCATGGCTTCAACTGTTTTTATCAGGGAAAAAAAGAAAATTTCAATGAGTCATAAAAATGATTATGTATCATCTCGGGTTTTTAAAAAGATTTTATCTATTTATTGTTAGAGGGGAAAAGATAGAGAAAGAGAGGGAGAGTAACATGATGTATGAGAGAAACATTGATTGGTTTCCTCTCTCACACACCCCAAGCTGGGACCAGCACGCAACCCAGGCATGTGCCCTGACTAGAAGTCAAACCAGTGACTTTTGGCTTTGCAGGATGACTGAGCCATCCCAGTCAGGGCTAATTTTGTTTAATATGGCATTTCTCTTCCCAGAAGTCTGAAGGCTCACTATTAAGTTGGTGTGCAGTCTGTATGTTGAAGGAGGTAACATTCACTGTTCTGGTAAATTTATTGCACAGATATGAATTTTCACCAAAATATTCAGATATAAACATTTATCTCTCATGTTTTATTCTAAAAGAGATCAATCTGACTTAGCCTCCATATCAGTCACTTTTTTTTTTCATTTTTAGCCTCTATATATAAAACCCTAGGGAAGAATTCTCACTGGCATATTGTGGGATTAGTGCCCTTATAAAAGAGGCCCCAGAAAGCTCCCTTCTCTCTTCTGCCAAGTGAGGACAGAGCCTACTGTGAATGTGGAATGAGACCCTCAACAGACACCCAATCTGCCAGCACCTTGATATTGAACTTCCCAGTCTCCAGAATAATGAAAAAATAAATGTTTGTTAAGCCATCCAGTCAATGGTATTCTGTTCTAGCAACCTAAATGAACTAAGACACATGTCTTGGTTTACATGCTCATCTTTTGTCATCATAGTGACCATAGGGGTGGTCTCATGAGGAGCCAAGATGGCTCATGTTGCCATGCCTAGGAGTAGCCAGCAATTGTGGGGTAATGTAATTAGCCACTGTGTACCTTCTCTGAGGTCCAGAATGTGAAAAAAAAATTACATTCCGATAGTTTGGAAAAAGAGAGGGAAATAGATGTTTTTAGGCAACAAACAGTGTCTGCCATGCTACATGCATCAGTTAGCTATTGCTGCATAACAAACTACCCTAAAACCAACAACTTAGAAAATAGGCATTTATAGCCTATATAGGTCAGCTGAATGGTTCTGCTGGTCTCACACACACACCTCTGTGTTAGGTGAGTTGAGTAGGTGGTTCTGCTGATCTAGGCTGAGCTCTCACATGATGAGAAGAGAGATGGCTACAGGCTGAGGTCCCTTTACTCATTTCCCAACATGACCTCTCAGTCCCCAGAAGGCTAACTTGAGCTTGTTCACGTGACAGATTGAGGTTTCCAAGGAAAAGAAAAAGCCAAAAGGCCTTCTTGAGGTTTAGGTCCAAAACTGGCATAACCTCAATTCTGCTACATTCCATTAGCCAAAACAAGTCATTAGGCCAGCCCAGATTAAAGGACTAGGGCAAGGATTTTCGCTCTTGATGGGAGGAGCTACCAAGTTACACTGTAAAGGAGTTTTTAGATAAAGAGATAAAGACTTAGGGTTGTTTTTGCAATCAAATCCACCATATGTTTTCAGCATAAACTTTGAGTGTGTTTGTAAGGCTAGATCATATTTGTAAGTGTAGATGGATCACAGCTGACATGGCATGACTGAACATGCAAAAGGAAATTTCACTATTTTCATAATCATACATCTCCATATTTTATGCAATTATATCATTTGGACCACTACATTTTGATGGGAGTTTTATTGCATTTACACACCACCACTCAGTATATAAAAGTTGGCTCTCAATTTTCTAATGACCTCCAGTAAAACCTGTTGATCAAGCAAATCTAAGTTTATTAGATTCACTGCAGTAAGGATTAAAATTATTTTGGCAGGGTCTTGGTAGAATTTCAAAATGGGGAAGTCAGTGTCAGGGAGGGAAACCTTTTCCTCCTACACTTAATGTTCTTTTTCTAGGTGCCTGTTAATTAAACTAGCAAATGACAGATTCACATGAAAAAAGTCACAATTTTATTAATATTTACATGCATGAAAAGAAAAAACTCAAAGAAGCAGTGAGACTCAGGGGCTTATATATCCTCTTAACAAAGGATAGAGGGTTTGGGTTTCAAGGGACAATAAATTATGGGAAATGACTAGTACGTATTTGGAGGTAATCAATGGGAGAAAAGAGTTATTTTAGTAAAGTCTGTTTTTGTTAACTCATTTTGGTGTAGACTTGCCATCTATAATGATGAGTCATTTTTCTATCCCTAATACTGGGTGGGGGGCAGAAGGGTGCCTTCCTCAAAGGGAAATTTGTGTCCTGCTTTCAAGTCAGATAAGGGAGGATGAGAGAACTCCTCCAGCATTCGTTGATTATTAATTGACTTCAGTGCAAAATTATTCTTAAACCAAAGTGGCTTATTTGGGGGTAGCACATTCTGATCATCTTTATTAGCAAAGAATATTTGAAACATTTTAAGGCTTTGGGGCTGGGTGACTTTAATGCAGGTTTTGCAAGGTAGGGGACCATCTAGGATTGGGCAGAGTTTATATCTTAATATCTCTGGGTAGGTGGGCCAGTGATTCTAAAGTTTTGAAGCAAATCTTGATGAGCAACCTGTTTTCTCTAGATCATAGTCTTATCTCCCAAGAGCAATTATTTCCTGGAATCAACAGCTAAATGTTTTATGCCTGATCTCCATATTGCTTAATATAAGCATGGAGAAGTATTCCTGGTCCCAGTATGGTTTAATTCATGGACAGGAGATTATGTCAATCTCTGTTTTCATATATATTCAACATATCTTATTTAGCTCATACTTCTTTCCAACTCTGATAGTCTCTGGGTGAAATATTCTATGACCTTACTTCTTAAGAGCATGAGATGATTTTGAACTGCAAACAAAGTGGGTTTACATCCAAGCAAAACAATCAGCAAACACTGAAAAAGCTGGCTCAATTCTAAGTAGGGAATCATTTGAAAGGCCTGATTTCACTATTTTTGCAAGCAGGACATAGACTCCCACACAACCTCTTTTGAAAATCTCTTTAACTACAGAGAGCCAGTTTTCTCAACCAAGATACATTAACAGTAACACTGTAAAAAGCTTTGACATTGACAGATTCCAAAGAAAATGAGGCAAGATATAAAACTTAGAATACTACTGATTTGAACATATGGCTAGACACTTTATTTAAAGATAAGGACAAGGAATTCAGAAAGGCTATAATTAGAAAGAGATTTCATGCACTGCTCACAAGAACAAGTACTTTTCCTAGGACCTCAAATGTTTAAGATAATGGCTTCTGACATTTTCATAAAATGGCTGTATTATACCAAGTCAATAAACGTGAAAAGGCACACCCCATGAGAAGAAAATTGTGTAATGTGACTTTTTTTGTTGTCTATTGACAAGGGTAGGATTATGGATTGTGAGTGTTTTCTTTGTTCCTAAGATGATCATTTCTCTCCATAGGGGAGACAACTGCACCATAACATGGTGAGTTCAGCCAATGCTGCAATAAGCTAACGTGGGTGGAAATTCTGATTATATCTTTTTGCTGATATAATCAGGAAGGCTTATTTCCACCCTGCACCTTTCCATTCTCCCTTTTTTTTATTTGAGGTGTAACTTTCATTTATTGAATTTTTTCTATTACCATTTATCCAATTTATACCATCTTTCACCTCCAACCACACCCTCCCCCACACCCTTTCCCCCCACAATCACCACACTGTTTTATGTGCCCATGAATCCTTTTTCTTTTTTCCTCCATCCTCCACCCTGCAGCCCCTACCCTAGAGCTGTCAGCCTGCTCTCTTTCTATGAGTCTGTCTCTATTTTGCTTCTTAGTTCACTTTGTTCATTAGATTCTACATATGAGTGAAATCACATGGTATTTGTCTTTCTGACTGCCTTATTTCACTTAGCATAATGTTCTTCATGCCGCAAAGAGCACCATCTTCAACAAGATAAATCATTATCTACATAAGTCACCCCCCTTTTACAAAATCCATCAATACCAACTCCCTATATTAGCCTAACTCCATAATCTGGCCTATGGTTCTCTTGCCAATTTTTCCTTGTGCCAGTCTCCCCAAAACCAGTTTCTCATTATTGTAAGGTTTTGTCTACCTCTGCATAGCTGTTCCTTCTGCTTTGAATGCTCTCTTCCAAGAAACGTCATGGCTAACTGTCAAGTAACAGGAAATCCCACCTCTACAGAGAGGCCTTCCCTGCCATTCTGGATACCATAAATCTTCCCCCAGCCATTGCACCTTTCAAATCTCAGCTACATTATAACTACCCTAAATTATAAGTATATTATGTTCACTAAAATATTGTCCTTTTTTCCCAATAGAATATGACTCTCATGAGAATGGGAACCCTGTCAGTCTTGTTCAGTGAAATATCCTCAGTTCCTGCCACATGTAAACCCAATAGATATTTATTGAACAAAATGAATGATTAAGGTCTAGCCAGCAGAGAAGTAAATAGAAAAGGGAGGGAGAAAGGAGAGCAAAAATGTTGTAAGATCACATCATTTGAGTACCTAGGTCCAGCTGTGCCAGAATACAGTTCCTCTAGATTTTTCAATTATGTCAAAAGTTTTACATTTATTGCCTAAGCCAGTCTGGCTTGTGTCTCTGTCTTTTGCCATTAAAAAATCACTTTCAATATTTTCTTGTTGTTGTAGTTAGTGAAACCGGAAAAGACACCAGCGTTCGGGCTTCTTGTCACTACCAAACTCAATAAGCAATGAGAGTGATTGAATCTTTATGGGCGCTTTATTCAGATGGCCAGTGATCTGAGAAGATGGTGGGTTTGCACCCTAACAGACCATCTTGCCTTCTCTTTCCAGACCAGACTTTTTATATCAGGGAATAAACAAGGTGCGGTGAGGCCTTTGGGATTCAGGGAGGATTAGGTGATAGAAGCTGCAACATTCCTGTCCTGGGTGGTTAACTGTTCCCAGGGTCAAGTGGTCATCTGTCTCTCCCTGAAACATAATGGCCTGGATACCACCACTTGTTTCCAGGGGGTAATCTTTAGCAGTGCCCCAGGAGGTCGGCTGTTAGAGGGTCTGGTTAGAGGGTCTTTCTACAGAGATTCCCCAGAAATGGTTATTGACAATGGTCATACTATATATTTTTGTAAATCCTGAAATACACCTGTAGTTAAAAATTGGTGTGGGGTGGGGAGAGTGTCAGTCTGGGAAGAGGAGAGAAATCTGTGGCTCTGTCAGCCATGAAAACTCAAAAAGGAATGTAGTGTAGAATTGTTATAAAGTCCTTGGCTTTCCATGTGACCCAGACTTCAAAGACTTATTAAAAGGGGTCCTCAATTTTATACCTTCTCAGTCCCCACTTCTTTCAAGCCTCTTTCCTTAAAGTTGCATGAGAATTTAGTTATTCCATTTAGGGGTCAGCTGCTCTATAAGGGGAAAATAGATAATAGGCATGTCTCTGAGGATAACAAACGTGTCTGCTCTTGAGTAGAAGGGAGTGGAGCAGATAAAGTTCTTTGAAACAGTAACAAGGAGCTGAAAAATATCATGTGCCTTTGGGAAAGAGAAAGATCATAATAGTACAAGTGAACACTCAGAGTCTGGGTTGGGATAGGAAACAGGATTCCACCCTTTGGGCAGGGAGAGGAGGAGATGGTGGGGTTGGTCTGCAGGGCCCAGGAAAGAGCAACTTAGAAAGAGAAGGGAATGTGGGGGCAGGTAAGGGATCAATAAGTCGTGTCCACAGATGCTTCTTGGACTTCAGTAACAGGGATGTGTTTTTGCTTCCATCAGTTGGGAAACTGATGTAAAAGGCTTCAAAATTAATAATAAAGCTAAGACATATAGGGCTTACTACGTGCCAGGTACTGTTCTAAGTGTTTTTCATATATTAACCCATTTAAATCTGTCAAAGGAAACCTAGATCTAGACAGTAAAGTGGCAAAAACAGGTTTTACTCAGAAACTGGTGCAGCAGAGGAAAAGAGACCTTGGTGTACGACAGGTTTCGATTCTAAATTTAATGGGGACAAATAGGTGGGAATGTATGGCCCAGGAGCAGGGTGGGATCAGTAGAAAATTACTAAGCGGAAACATCAGGGGTCAGGGGAGAATCGGGCTAAATCAACCTAATAGGATTCTTGCTGAAGGCAGGCTAAGGAGGGGGGTGCGGGGGAGTATAAGTGTAACCAGAAAAGACACCAGTGTTCAGGCTGCCTGTCACTACCAAATCCAATAAGCAATGACAGTGATTGAATCTTTTATGGGTGCTTTATTCAGATGGCCGGCGATCCGAGAAAATGGTGGGTTCATACCCTAACAAACCATCTTCCCTTCTCTTTCCTGGCCAGATCTTTTATAAGGGGGTGGGGGAGGACAAACAAGGTGCAGTGACGGCTTTGAGATTCAGAAGCTGCAACATTCCTGTGCTAGGCAGTTAGCTGATACCAAGGGGGAGGGACGGGTCATCTGCTCTCCCTGGAGCAAAAGTTCGGATGTCCCCAGGCAGTAATCTTCTATCAGAGCCCCGGGAGGTCAGCTGTTTTCCCCAGGAGCTGGGATGGGCCTTATCTGTAGTTTCTGAAACAAAGGCTTTAACATACACATTACTTGCTAGACTCATAACTTTTTACCTTAAGCTAAAATTTTCCAAGTCTTGAGTCCCCTATCATAAGGTGCTGCGGTCCAGCCACAGCAAGGCCCAGGGGGTCCCAAAGGTGGGTAAGGCGTCAGCGATGGCAGACAGACAACAACATGACTCAGAGGATGGTGAGGTTCTGTTCCAATTTATTGCAAAGCAAGCAAGGTTTTATACTTTCATTTTTGGCAAAGGTTGACATTTGCGGTTACAGTCGATTATAGAAGCGGAAAACCCAAAACCTGGATATAAATTCCTTTAATCTAAATATCATTGTGTAAAAAAACATATAGACCTTAAGGGTGATAAACAATTTA
>JAPYXV010002244.1:0-13308 GCA_028533065.1 Trachops cirrhosus
CAGGTGTCAGAGAACTTTGCAATAGCTGGCAAGATCAGATGTTAGAGAATGCAAAAGATGCTTAGACTATCCAGGTGTTTGAGAAATGGGTGACTCTTGCAGAGTCGTGTCCTTGACATATTCGGAGACATTTGGATTGTCCCAGACTGTGAAGATATTGGAGATAATGTGAGAAGTGCAGGTGTTTGAGTAGAGACACTGGGAGAGTCCAGAAATGAATCACCAAAGACACTGGAAACATCCATGAGTTTGAAGACATAGCACTCACGGTGGTCATCCAGGTGTCTGAGAACTGAGACGAGGTTGTGAGTAACCCAGGCGTTTGGAACAATGCAAACACTATGACACAGCATGTACTTGACAAGATAGAGATGCTGGAAAATCCTGGTGTTGAGAAAATTGCATGTGCTGGAAATGGTGCAGGAATTTGTGGACAGTCTGAGATGGAGAGAGTATAGGTGTTTGAGGTCACTGAACATACCTGTAAATTCCAGGTGTAGAGATGATTGCAGAACTTGTACTAGTCCAAATGTTTAAGGACACCGTAGACACTGTGACAATTTAGGTGTATGAGACCATTACAGTTGCTGTAAATTTCCTGGTGTAGGGGGACCCTCAGACTTTTGGATAGTTTAGATGATTGGGTATACTGCGGTTGCTTGGATTATTCAGGATTCTAGCAGTGTGGCTGAATTTTGGAAAGTCCAGACATTTCAGAACATGAAATAGTGATATTCCAGGTCTCTTGAGTCAACGCTGAGGCTGAAATACCCTAAGTGTTGAGACTCTGGACTTGCTAGCAATAGTTCAGGTATTTGAGGACAATGTAGACCATCAGCTGTACAGTTGCTTGAGAACTTGCAGGACCCTGGAAGACCAGCTGTTAGAGAACTTTGCAAATCCTAGTATATACCAGGGAATTGACAATTTTGCAGGTGCTGAGATATTTCTTCTGGTTGAGAACACTGCAGATTTTGGATTATCAGAGAGTTTGAGAATGTGCAAACGCTGGGATCCTGCAGAAGTATGAGAATGTTTAAGATGCTGGGATTGGCTAGGTGTTTGAGAACACCAGAGATATTAGGAATAGTGCGGGTGTTTGAAAACTTTGAGTACACTGACATAGCTCTGGTGCTCAGGAACAGTGTAGAACCAGAGTGAGGCATGTGATTGAGAATATTTCAGACTCAGGGATACTGTAGTTGTGTCAAAGAAAAGATGCCATGATCTTCCAGGTGACAGACCACACTCCAGATGCTGGGGTAGTCACTATTTTGACATAACTAGAAATGCTGGCATAGTCCAGATTTTTGAATATTTTAGACACTGGCACAGTCCTGGTGTTTCAAAGCTGTGATGACACTTTGATTTGCTAAGAGTTTGAGACTTTGCAGATGCTGAGACCTGTCCAAGACTTTGAGAACACTGCAGACCATGGTACATTCATGGTGTGATGTTTCCACGTGTTAGAGAAGATGTACAAACACTGGTGCTCCCTGCTCCTTGAGAATATTGACAATATGAGTACAACTGTGGTGTCCAGGTGTCTGAGATCAGTTAAGGCTCTCATCTTGTCTAGGTGAATGGGGACATTTCAGCTGCTTGGATTGTACATGTGTTTGAAAATTTTAGGAGGATCAGGTGTCTGTGTGTTCTATAATAATCTGTTGACTGTCTGGTTCAGTGTTTGAAACACTGAGGGCACTGCAATGGTTTAGATCTTGGTAAGCAACATGACTCTGAGATACTTCAGATTTGGAAATCCTGCAGATGCTGTGGCAGTCTGTCTGTATGCTGACACTGGAGATGTTGGGATAGTTCAGGTTTCTGAGAAAGGTGCACATGCTCAATTGGTATGGGTGATTGCAAACATTGCCAACACTACCCTTGAATAGTTCAGCTGTTTGGGGACACTAAAGGTTTTGAGAGTTCAGGTGTAGGGAACACCGTTTATGTTCTAAATAGTCTATATGTTTCGGAACAGTGCTACCTCAGGATACTCTGGGATTTCGAGAAACTGCAGACCTGCAAATTGTTCAATACATTTAGTTGGCAAACAGCTGACTTGAAGATCATTTTAGATTCAGGAATTTCAAAGTGTTTGACAACCCTAAAGATGCTGAAAAAATAAGTGTGAACAGTGAAGCACCTCTGAGATGCCAGGGGAATAGGAAAGTTTCAGATGTTATGTACTGCATGTGTTGTAATATTGCAGAGCTGGCGTAGTCCAGAACTTCATAAGGAAAAGAGCTGGGTAAGAACCTGGCCTTCTAGAACTTTGCTGACAGTGGGACAATCTCAAGGCTTGACAACATTGCAAATGCTGGCTAGACCAGGTGTTTGAATTGTCACAGCCACAGGGTCATCCAGGTGTTTAATGAACACTTTGGATGCTGGATACTCCAGAGGTTGATAACTCTGATGGCAAAGGTTTAGTTCTGAAGTTTGAGAAGAAAACGGCACTGGAAATCAGCTGTAGCTGGAAAATGTTCCACCCACTGTATCATTTCACGTGTTGGAGGATATTGCAGACGTTGGGTTAGTCAAGATTACTAAGGAGGAAAAGGAGATTTGCTAAGTCCGAGTTTTTGAGACAGTTCATTATGGGGGAATTCCAGTCATTTGAGAACATTGCAGAATGCTGCAATGTCCAGGTGTCTGAACTCTTTGCAGACGCTGAGTCAGCCCAGATATTTGTAACATTGTTAAGGTTGCTGCACCTCAGTGTGTGAAACCCTGAAGTCACTGAAGTGTTGTTGGTGTTTCAGAATTAAGCATATACTGAAATACTACAGATGTGTGAGGACAGTAAGGCATGTTGATACTCCAGGCTATTTTGAATACACTGACCCTGGTGGACATGAGCTTTTCTGAACAGTGAAGAATCTTTCGAAAGTCCAGGTGACTGGGAACATAGCATATGGTGATAGAGTTTACCTGTTGGTAAGTACTGCAGGCCAGGTTGTATAACAGGTCTTTCATGGCATGCATATGGAAAGACAGTTTAGGATTTTGAGATATTTCAATTCTGGCATAATCCAGATATATGAGAACACTGCAGAGATTGGAATGTTCCAGGTATCTGACAATACCTCATGTGCTGGTGCAGTCCAGGTGTCTGAACATTTTGCAGTCACTGTGATCATCCATGGGTTTGTGAATAATGAGGATGCTGGAATTGTCCGGGTGTTTGTGAATACTGCAGACACTGTGAAAGTCCGTGTGTTTTAGAACCTTCAGATACTAACATTACTTTGGAGTTACAGAACATGGCATATGCTGGCAATGGTTCAAGAGCATGAGATCTGCAAATGATGGGATAGCCCAGGCATTGGGGAACCCTGAAAATGATTTAGTATTGACGGTGCTTGAATCACATTTCAGTGTGTATAATATTAGAGTCACTTAGATGGCCCAAGTGCTTGAGGTCACTGAAGATGCCAGCTTGTCCAGATGATTGAGGTCACTGAAGATGAGGGAATAGGCCAGATGATGGAGAACTGTGTAAATGCTGCCTTTGTCAAGGGGTTTGGAAACAATGTTGAAGCTGGCAGATCCCACGTGTTAGACAACAACGAAGAAGCTGGGGTCGTCCATGTGTTTGAAAAGAGCTAAGGCGGAGGTGTAACTCTGCTGGTAGAGAACAGTGAACTTGCTGGGATAGTCCAAGTGTTTGAGGACATTGCAGACACTGGGAAAATATTGGTGTATGAGAACACTGCAAACGCTATTGGAGCCCAGATGGTAGAGTACATGCAAATAATGTGACAGTTTATCATCTTAAGGAAACTGAAGAAGGTGGTACAACCAACATGTATGAGGACATTGTGTGTGCTGGAATAGGCCAGGTATTATAAAAGACTGCAGGTGCTGGAATATCCATGAGGTGGAATATTTCTGCTACGTGGATAGTCCAAGTGTTTGAAACATTGAAGACTCTGCAGTCATTCTGTGGTTTCAGACATTGAAGGGGTCGGTTACTCCAGGTATTTTTGAACAGTGCTGATGGTAGTGTAATTCTCATGCGTCATAAGAAAAAGACACAGGGAAACTCCAAATATCTGAAAACACTGCAAACTCTGTATTATTCACTATGTCTGAGGATGTTTCAGTCATTGGCATGGTCCAGATTTTTGGGGAGCACAAAGAACGTGGGACAGTGTTGGGCATCAGACACAGTAGTATAATCCTGTGCGTTGAGAGTTTTGCACATGCTGAGATTGTCTAAGTGTTTGAGCCCATTGCAAATTATCCCATTAATCCAGGTGTTTAAGGAGAAACTCCTGCATAGATCAGGACTTGCAGAATGGAAGAGACTGGCATTGTCCTGGCCTTTGGTAACAAGGGAGTGGCCCTGATCATCCAGGGGCTTCAGATTACTGAGGCCCTTTCCTGCCATGTTCCTGGTGTTTGAGAATGCCAAAAATGCTGGAATAGCCCCTGTGTTGGAGAACTCTTCCAATACTACAATAATAAGACATCTGAGAACAGTGCTGAGGCTGGGATCAACCAAGTGTTATAGAACACTGCAGAATCTTGCATCTTCCATGTGGTGGAGAACACTGAGGACTGTGGGATAGATCCAGTGTTTGGGTACATTGCAAACAGGGAAAGTTACAAGGGTTGAAAATTCTACAGATGCTGGTATTGTCCAGGTATTTGACAACAAAATTTGCCAGCATATGTCTCATGTTAGCGAGTGCTGCAAATGATTTGATACTTCAGGTGTTTGAGCTTCAGAAAGAAGCTCAAGGAGCCCAGGGGTTTGAAGTTATTGTTAGTTTTGGATATATCCAAGGTTTTTTGACCCCTACATATGGTGGTAAAGTTCTGGTCATTGAGAACCCAAAAGATGATGAAATAATGTGGGTTTTCGTGGTTGCAGACACCTCTACAGTGCAGATATATGTGAACAGAGACATTGAGATTCTCCAGGGTTTAAAAAACTGCAGACACTGGGATAGTGCAGATATTCCACACCCCTGAACATGCTCGTATACTTGGGATGTCTGAGAACACACAAGATGCTGAATTCAGCCAGTTGTCTGAGAACATTATTGACAATGAAATACCCCAGTTGTAGGGGCATATTGCAGACACAGTGATAGTTCATGTGATTGACAACACAAATGAGTAGCAGATAGTATAGGTTCTTGTGAACTTTTCAGAATCATAGATAGTCCAGATATTTGGCAATATATAGATGTAGGAACTCTACAGACTTCTCAGTAAGATGCTGCCTCAAGCTCAGTCTCATCGTTATAACAGCGAGAGATTCTTGGAATAGCATCCCATGTATTGATAATGTCACAGAAGTTGGAGGAAGTCCATGTGTGTGAGGACACTGCAGAACCTGGGATAGTCCAGGTGCTACAAGGTATGGAAAATGTTGGAATAATACAGGCTGCTGACAATATTGATTCAAGTTTTAGAGCAGAGAACATGCTGAGGCACCTCTTGTGTTGCAAATCATGATGCCATAGAGATAGATCAGATTTTTTAATACACAAAGCACCTGGGAATACCAGTTGCTTGCTAACATTGAGACACTGTATTACTCAAAGTGATGAGTAGTGGTTGTGCGTTGCAGTGCTTGCTATTGTCCAAATATCTGAGACCAAAATGACTCTGTGATGCCCCTGGCATTTGAGATACTTCAGTGCTGGGAAAACCCAGCAGGGTGAAAACTCTTCAGACACGAGATCGTCCATGTGTTAAATGTTGCTGATATGTGAGTAACTAGGTTGTAGAACAGACTCTGTGATAGTGCAGTGTTCCAATCATTGCAGATGCTGGGATCTGCTGGTGTTTAATAATACTGCAGTCACTGACATGTTTCAGGCAGTGAGACTACTGAGACCCCTGGGATGTCCAGTGTTTGAGAACATTAAAGATGAAAGAATAGTCCAGGTGTTGGAGAACACTGCTAGGCTGGAATACTGATGACCCTTGATACATTGCTAGTGGCATTTCAGCTCAGTATTTAGAGTACATTGCAGAAGCTGGGATAGTTCATGTGTTTCAGAATATTGAAGAAGTGGGATAATCCCCATGTTGGAAAACAATGAAGATGGTGACAAAGTCCAAGTGTTTGAGAATATTGTGAACACTACAATAGTACAGGTATTGGAAAACTATACACACACTGGGAAAGCACAGGGGTTGAGAATGTGGCAGATGCTGGAATCATTCAGATATTGACAACAATACAGATAATGGAATAACTGAAGTATTTGAGAACACTGCAAACAATTGGATAGCTGACATATTTGAGAACCAAAACATTTTTGCATACTCAAAGTGTTGCTGGCACTGTTTAGTTTGGGATAACTCATCTGCCTAGAACACTGAAGAGGCAAGCAATAGTCAGGAATTTCTGGAAGATTGCTGGTCTTGTTCTAGCAAAGATGTTCTTCAACCGTACAGCTTCTGCTATAGATTGTTCAGGTGATTGAGAAGAGAGAAGACATTGGAATCTTATGTGTTTTTGATAGTATTTCAGTTGCTGGGATAGTAGGTGTTTGAGAAGAATACACACTCCAAACAGTTGGAGTTGGAGAGCAATGCAGATATGGGGATATACCAGGTGTTTCATATCCCTGAATGGCTGCGCTACTCCAGCTCTCTGACACCAATACAGATGCTAGTGGATACTGCAGAAGTCTGAGAACGTTACAGATGCTGGAAGAGTACAGGTGAGTGTGAGGACAGCAGATGCTGTAATAGTCCAGGTGTTTGAGAACACTGGAGATGCTGAGGAGGATACTGTTTTGGAAAAAAATACAGTTGCTGAGAATCGTACCTGTGAGTTAGAACAGTGAAGATCCTGGGGTAGTCCAAATGTTTCAGAACACTGAAAAAACAGGTATAGATCAAGTGTTTGAGAACACTGACGATCCTGAGGTATTCCAGATGTTGAAGAATATTGCTAGGGTTGGGATCATCCAGATGTTGGAGATCCAGTTGATGCAGTGACATGGTAGAAATCTAGGCTCTATTGCAGGGTGTGGCATAATTGAGGTGTTTGAGAAGACAGAAGATTCCATGAAAAGGGGAGGTGTATTTGAAGGAAACAGACAGTGGTACAGTTCATGTGTTCAAGAACTCAGAAGATGCTGGACTATTGTTAGTGTTTTGGAATATGAAAGATGGAGGAACAGCATATGCTTTGGAAACAAAGTGAAACTGGGATACTCCCAGGTCTTGTAAACACTGCAGAAGCTGGGATAGTCCAGGTGTTTGTCGTAAGTGATGAGTTAAAAGGACCATGCATCTTAGATCTCCAATGATGCTAGCTCTGCTCCAGGTGCATGGAAAAACTGCAGACACAGCGACATTTTCAGTGTTTGTAATCATTGCAGGTGCTGAGTGAGTCCTCATTTACAGCACTTGGCATATATTGGGAAGAGTTCAGGTCTTGAGATCACTGGAGGTGATGGATAGTCCATGTGTTGGTAACAGGGGCAAGAATAGTGCAGGGTTGGGATCATCATAATATTTGACAACAAAAATTGATGAGTCAAGTGGCTCTGAACTGTGAAAGGTACTTGGAAGGGTTCATGTGAATGAGAACACTGCAGACCCTGGTAGTGTCTAAGCATCTGAGAACACTGGAGGTGTTGGAATATTGCAGGTGTTTCCACAGGTCACATACTTTGAGAAGAGTCAAGTATTTGAATAGAGAAAGGTGCAGAGATATTCCAGGTGGTTGAGAACACTGCGGAGGCTGAAATACACCAGTCATTTGAGAACACCGAAGACACTAGGAATATTTTATGTGTCTAAATTCCTTTAATATGGTGGATTGCCCGGGTGTTTGACACCTTTGAGACTGCGAGAGTCCATGATTTTGAGACTTTGAAGGCAATGCGAATTTTGGCAGAGTTTGAGAACATGGCAGACATAGTGCAATCTATGCAATTGACAACAGTGAATAGGTTTCTGGTGGCAAGGTGTTGGAGGACATTGCACATTCTGAGATAAGAGAGACACTGCCAACACTACTATAATTGCATTGTGGAGACCTTGTACTTGTCACATCATTCTTGTGTTTTGGAATTGATGAAGGTGCTGGGATACTCCACAGATGAGAATACAACAGATGCTGATATAGTACAGGTACTGGAGAACACAGCACATGCTGAAATAGCCCTCGTATTTTAAAGCTTTGTCAAAGTTGGGGTAGTCCAGGTGTTGAAAACATTGCAGTTACAGCAATTCTCCAGCTGTTTGTCAACACTGAAGATGTTTTATCATCCAGACGTTTGAGAACACTGCTGACAAGGGTATGGTACCTAAGATTTGATAGAAAGAGTGCCGGGATAATCCAGTTGCTGGAAAACACTGCAAATACTGAACTATTTGATGTGGTGAGTAGTGGCGATTGAATTTGTAGTGATTGACCAGACTTTGAACATGAAGACATTGGGAGTGTCTTGGTGTTTCAGATGCTGAAATCCTGGCATAGTAATGTAGCTGTAGAGTGTTGCTGACACTGAATTGTTCAGACACTGAGAACATTGCAGGAGATGTCAATAACCTCAGAGACTGAAATAAATGCTGGGATAGTCCATGGTTTCAAGCACTGAAGATGTTCTGATACACCTGTGTTTGATAATATCGCAGTGGCGGTTTTGGCTTTTGTATTGTACTATCCGAGCGGGCTGGATTTGTTCAGGTGACTGAGGTCACTGAAGATGAATGCATAGCCTGAGTTTTTGGAGAACCATGCAAATGGTGGAACACTGAATATGTTTGAGAACATTGCTGTTGATGGGATAGTCCATGTGTTAAAATTCACTACAGAGTATAGGACCCTTCATGGCTTGGGAAGACTCAAGATTCTGTGATAATCCAGGTTGTCTGACAACAGTGCAGATGCTCGAATATCCAGGAAGTTGAGAACATTGCATGTGCTGAGTAAGAGCTGATATCTCCGCACAAGAAGATGCTGGGATACTGCATCTTTTTCAAAGCAGTGCAAATACTGGCAGACTTTGAATTTTAGAATCTAAACCTGTGTGGAAGAATACAAGAGTTTGAAAACATTTCTAGTGCTACATAAACCCATGGTGTTTTTGAAACATTCAGACCTAGGTGAGGCTCATGTGATTGATAAAATCGAAAAGGCTCTACTAATGCATGTGTAGGAAAATATTGTGGATACCCAAAGAGCAAAGATGATTGAGAACAAAAAGATGCCTATCCACCCATTGCTTTGGAATAGGGAAGACACATGGGTATGCTTGTTGTACAAACACCCTGCACATAATGCTGACTATCCAAGCATTTGAGATCGTTGAAGGTGTTGTGACATACAAGTGTAAGAAAACTGTGAGGACACAAAGAAACTATGGCTGTTGAAAACTTTACAGATGCTGGTGCACTCCAGAAGTTTGAGAACTTTCTAGAAGATGGTATCGACCAGGCGAGTGGCAATTCTGCAGATGTCATGATAGTCCAGGTCTTTATAAACTGAGAAGACACTGGGAATTTACTATGGGTCACAAATTGCCCTTGAAATTCAGTTAATGACCCCTCATATTTTTTCTCAATGCCTATGTTGCAATTAAGTTTAGGGCGTGCAATAAGGGCATTTCCCAAGCCCAGGTACATTATTAGCCAGAGGACTAATGGGCTCTGCCTAACTTGAAACTTCTCTTCCTCAAGGTGCCTCAAGATAATTCTTAATGCTTGTGCCTGGAAGGACGATCGGTGATACATTCAGTGACTCCTGAGAAAGAGTAGGATGCCTGATACATTGTTGGCCAGACCTGGCTCTACAGCACATCTCTATTTCTCACAAGGCCAAATACCTGTATGAGGAATGTCAGGTGATTTGACTGTGCACCAAACAGCTATGTGGCAGCCCTGCCCTACTTATCTGTCAATTTAGTCTTACCACCAGCATGTCTAGAAGGCTCCCTCCCCATTCTGAACATCCACAGCGATCTACACCAATCTTTTACAACTTGTGCTTTCGTCTTCAGAAAACTCCTCAGTAGAAGTCTGTGCATATGAACTCTATTTTTTTGCACTTGTGATGATCAGGCACTAGGGCCTGAGAGGTGTGAGTGGGGTCTTAAGCCTTGTGCAGTGACTTGTGCTGTGGTTAATCTCCTTGGGGCCTCTGGGAAGGATGACCATACGTGTTTAACTATACATTGTGGGGCAAGAGTAATGTTATGAAAAATGCTTTTACCCCAAAGGGTATATAAAACACAATGGGTTCATAAGAAATACACCAAGTGATTGCTCTCATTGTGTGGTGTGTGTCCTGATTTCTTGGAGTCCTCTCCCATGGCCTGATGTATGGCTCCACGACCGGGACGAATGTACACTAAGTACATCACACAGTGACCTCTCATCCCTCGCTATGTCTTTCAGACCATCAGGAGAGTAGACTAATGGTGACAATGTATTGATGAATATCCTGTTGTGCTGAGGCACCAGTGATGTGAACCATGGTACCCTTGTAGATGTTCTCATCAATGGCTTTACCCATTGCTGCAACTTGAATACTAGTGGTACCTGAAGACAAGGAGGGCACTGGAAATGATGTCTCCACTGTTAACAAGCAGCACAGCAATGCAAATGAGGAGGTGAATGTGAACTGTCATATGTACCCTTCTCATAACAACATTTGCACTACACATGAAGACACAAGCAGTAAAATAATCCAATAATTGTAACAATATCAATGCTATTTGTTCACTCATCAAGAAACAGAGCTTCTTCTGATATGGCTGTATCTGTGGGGACACTGGCCCCCATTCTCAGGAAACTGTCAGTGGCATGAGGGAAGGGGATGTGTCTATCCAACATTTCACATCTCCACCTCTTTCTGTGCTCCCAGGCTCTCTGTCCTTCTTTCCCTACCTATGTCAGGGGCATCTTGCCTGGTGTCTTCCTCACATCAGGAAATGGGGATGAGTGCATAAGCCAGGGAAAATAGCTGGCTGGTGGCAGTGACTCCTGCTCCCTCAATCCAGCTGTGGTCACAGGGACAGGAGTGTGTCCTCCACTGCTTGTCATGAGAGGAGAGACTTGGATCCCACACATAGAAGGCTCAATCATTCCTTGGAACGTCCTTCTTCCCCCAGAGGAATATGAGTTGTCAACTGCTGACAGTTGTGTGTTAGGGGAATGTAAACACCTCAGCTCCATGCACAAGGTTATTTGAACCTCATGAACTGTGCAAGAAAGGCTGAAACACAATAGCCTGATTGTGATTCAGCTTTGGGCCCCAGCACAACTTTCACAGTACAAGTCAGCCATGTAGTGTGAACTCAGGCCTGTGAAAGGGCAGGAGTGACAGGAGGAGGGCTTGGGGAACATCTTAGTGGCTGGCAGCCAAACTAGGAATGTGTTTTATGGAATGACGTAGAGGGAACACTTTTCTACACATCTTGAATCACTCGGCCGGTTAGGAAGTTTTCAGAACTAGGAGTGGTGGAAGGGCTGGATTGTTCAGGGTATTGTTTTGTAGCTCTGACCCCTCTGTGAGCAATATAGCACAACTCTGCCCTTTTGCCATGTCCCACCCTGAAGGAAATGTGCTATGAAACTTTTGGGTTCTCTCATTGAGGCTGCCCAGGGAAGGAAAGAAACTCAAGAAACACAACATTCTTTGCCAATAGAACAGAAAAAAAAAAAGAAAGCAACAATGGATAGCTATTATGAAAATCTACCTTGTGTATATAGACACCGTTGCTAAGCTTGGATCCAGAAGAGGAACACAGTGGCCTTCCTTCCCTCTCATGGCATTTTGGTGTCCTGCATTTGTGATTCCATCAGTCCAGAATCAATGTGAGACAGGCTAAGTTTGCCATCATTAGGTCAGGATATGATATGGATACTTACTAATTGTGTTTATATCTGCTCTGTAGTGAAGTCAGGACTATTTCTAAGAAAAATCAGGCTTCACTGAGCTGTCAGCATGCTGGAGTACACAGAAGTAGATATTTACCATGTCCCAACCTGCAGTCTTGCTGGTCTCCAAACTAGTGTGCCTGTGCATATCCTGTGCCCCTGGGCCATTGTGGACATTAACTCAGAATCTTTGCCCAGGATTGACCAAGGTTGTGTATATCTGCTCTGCTCATAGTACGTGTTCATTCCAACAGGACTTCAATTAAAAAGCTGGAATTCAAAATGCAACATTGTAGAGTCCGATGGTGGCTTCTGGAGTATTAAAATCCATGAAGCTCAGCTAGAAGGAAAATTCACTACAGAAGCTGTATGTGAAGGCTCACAATCACATTGTGTAGACGTAGTGTGCACAGTTCAGGCAGAGACTGTCCCTAAGCTCATTTCTCAGCCAGGCCTGGGCAAGGGGATTTCCTCAGGTTTTACTTGCTGCAACGTGAGTGTATCTTGTGAACAATAGGAGGCTGCCAAGGTTCAGTGGAACAGTGTGGTGACTTGCACAGAGGGAAGTCTGCAAACCCAGGCAGCCTGCGCAGGGCAGCGGAATCTATGTGGTGAAAGCAGTGGTGTCTGGTTAATGACAGAAATTGGACCATGCCCTGTCTGCCCTCCATATCTTCCCTTTTCCAGCATTGTAAATGAGGAAGCCTTGACCACTAAAACATTATAGCTCTCCACTTTTGGCCTCAGACCGCATATGCCAGCTTCTGCCTCAATTTTAAATGTCAAAGCAAAAGGCTGCTGTTACCCTTCCCATGGTCCCAAATTGAGAACTGGCACAGAAAGGTTGAGAATCTTTATTTGTGTAACACAATGGGAGGGGGCGGCTTCTGAGATAAACACATGGTAAAGACTGAACCAGAGTGCTGATTCTGGGATTCATGAGATGAGGAAACTGAAGGCTAGCATGGGATGAGGCAGATCCGGTGCCCAGAGTGAGCCTGGCTGACTTCCATTAGCACACACATGCCCTGTCTTGCCCTTCACCTCTGAGGCTGAGAGTTCTGAACATACCAAGGCAGGTTGGAGGAGAAGCCAAGGAAATTGTGGGGTGTACTCAATAAGGAGCAAAAATCACAATACCAGGACTCTTAGGAAATTCCCTTTCCTGGTGAGAGTGTATCCATTCCCTTTCCCTGGGCATTAAACTAACTGGATTTTCTCCATATGCAGGGCCTTGCCAAAGTTCAGGAGCAGTGGTGGAGCCTATGGGTTCTCTGTGGTCCTCCTGGAACTCTGTTTCTTCAGTGATTAAGTGAATGTGGTATCTGGGCTTCCACTTAGCATTGCAATGTAATTTATTAGAACACAGGGTGGAAAAAGCCTGAAGTACATTGGTGTTGATATTTCTGCTGCAGTTAGGGAACTATTTGTCTATCC
>JAPYXV010002245.1:0-13308 GCA_028533065.1 Trachops cirrhosus
CTCTCCCTCTCTCTCTCCCTCTCTCTCCCTCTCTCCCCCTCTCCCCCCTCCTCCTCTCTCCCCTCTCTGTCTCTTTCTGTCACCCATTATCTCTCCTTGTGGGTTACCTACCTCTGTCACACACTCTCCCTCTTTGACACTCATTCTCTCTCTTGCTCTCTCCCATTGTCCTTCTCTGTCACTCACCAACCCCTTCTCTCTGTTGTGTATCTCTCTTCCTTTCTGTCACCCATCTGTTCACAGTCATCTACCTGCTTACACTGTGATCCATTCTCTTACCCATTTACTCTTTCTGTCAATCCACCCTCTTTTTCTCTGTCATCCTCCCCACTCTGTACTTCTGTCACCCCTTCCCCCTTTTGCTGTCACCCATGACCTCTATCACCCATTCTCTGCCTATTTCTCTATGACCCATTCTCTCTGTTACCCACCCTTTCCCTGTCACCTACTTTCTGTCACATTCTCATTCTTTCACACATCCTCTTTTTTCTCTGTCTCTGTATCTTTCTGGGTCCAATCAGGAGGTATAAGCCATACAGTATATTAAAACATGAATTTTAATGTAAAGAATTATTAAACTGATAAATGAGATGCTGTAAAAATAAGGAAATTGCATTATGGTACCCTAGGGCTATGGAAGTGAACCCAAGAAAGGTCTTCTTTCTAGGAAGGGGGCCATCTCCCCAAGGCTGAGGCTCAGACCCCCTTGGAGAAGGTAGAGTTCTGACCACTGGATAGCAGAGAAGTATGTTGTCTTGCCCAGACCACGAGCTGGTCTGCATTTCCTAGGCTAACAGGAAGCAACCTTCTGGAGTGCAGGTTGGGAGCAGGCTATCAGCAACCCATGGCTTATACAAGCAAAAGAGGTGGGGCCCAGGGCATAGGCAGGCTGCTGGGAGAACTGGTTTCCATGTAGGGAGGATTGCAAGAAGGTCATCTCCTGGCCAGGTGGACACTTAAAGGTCATGGAGAGACTGCATGTTCTTTGTGTGTGGCTGACCCACTGTGCTGCAGCAGCTGGCAACTTCAGGAGTGCCCCTTCTTCCTGCAGTGTCCCTCAGGCACCCTCTACTGAGAAAACTTAACATTGTGTTGGCCGTATATGCTTAAAGGAATTTTGTCCGTTATCACAGAACAGGTATTGAGAGGTGAATTTGGAACTGAGAGGTAATAAATGATGACTGGCAGAGTCACCCACCCTCTTTTCTGTGTTGTCCACCTTTTCTTTCTGTCACTCACTGTCTTTGCCACCTTCTCTGTCACCCACTTGCTTGTAGTCTATGTTGTCCACTCTTGTTTCACCCGTCTGCTCTCTTTCTCCATTCTCTATGTCTCCCAATTTCTCATGTTACTCTATTCAAACTGCTTTTGCCAAGGTCACCAGTGACTTTCATATAACCAAATTTAATGATCAACTTGTAATCCTCATCTTCCTTGACCTACCAGCAGTATTTGACAGAACAGATCACTTTTCCATGAAACACTTTTTTTTAAAGCGAGGAGAATTTTTTTAAAGATTTTATTTATTTATTTTTAGAGAGAGGGGAAGAGAAGGAGAGGGAGAGAAACATCAATGTGTGGTTTCCTCTCACATGCCCCCCACTGGGGGCCTGGCCTGCAACCCAGGCATGTGCCCTGACTGGGAATTGAACCAGCAGCCCTTTGGTTCCCAGGTCTGCGCTCAATCCACTGAGCTGCACCAGCCAGGGCTCCATGAAACACTTTATTAGCCCTGGCTGCTGTAGCTCAGTGGATTGAGTGGTGGCCTGAGCACTAAAATGTCACTGGTTCGATTCCTGGTCAGGGCACATGCCTGGGTTGTGAGCCAGTTAGGGGTGTGTGAGAAGCAACAACAACAACAACAACAAAAACCACTCAATTAATTTGGCTTCCAGGACCTCTCATTCCTTTGACTTTCTTCCTGCATCACTGGTTGGTGCTTCTCAGATGCTGCCGATTCCTCCTCATATCCTCAATTGCATTTTCTTCTAATGTACTTTAAGGTAAATTCTCAGACATCATGGCATTTCATTTTAGTATGCATCTCTAAACAAGAACATATTCTTACAAAACCATCATACCATGTTACACCTAACAAAATAAACTAATTCTTTGTTATCAATTAATATATAGTCTATGTTTAAATTTTGAAATGGTTTTAAGTCTTTTTAAAATGGGTTTGTTTCTATCAGGATCCCAAAAAGGTCCACACACTGCATTTGATTATATTTCTTAAGCCTCTTAATCTTTTTTTTAAAAGAGTTTATTTATTTTATTTTTTTTTAGAGAGGGGAAGAGAGACAGAGAGGGAGAGAAACATGCATGTGTGGTTGTCCCTTGGGCGCCCCCTACTGGGGACCTCATCTGCAACCCAGGCATGTGCCCTGACTGGGAATTGTACAGGTGACCCTTTGGTTAGCAGGCTGGCATTGAATGCAGGGCCACACCAGCCAGGCAGCATTTCTTATTTCTTAAACGAGACTTTGGCTTGGTTCTTGAAATATGAGTTTAAGTCACAGGGACTATGTCTCTCAGGGTGTTTGAATTGCATGCTCCAGTGCCAGGCAGTGGCGACCAGGGAAGGAATGATGTTTGGGGCGCAGGTTGTGAAGGAGGTCTCTAGTGCCTGTGAAAATAACCCAGATTGTATCACGCAGTCTACTTCACTCACAAGGATAGCATACGCCCACGCACATGCATGTGCCCTGACTGGGAATGGAACCAGCAACCCTTTGATTCACAGGCCAGCACTCAACCACTGAGCCACACCAGCCTGGGCTTAAGCCTGTTCATCTTGAACAGTCCCTCCCCACCCTCCACTTTTATTTCTATGCCAATGATTTGGATTAGTCTGCTTGCTTCCTTGTAGTGTCATTAGCTTGTTCTCTTATCTCCTGTAATTGACTTTAAAGGTTTGATAAATGAGTGGATAAGGAAAATGTGTCATATATACACAATGGAATATTATTTAGCCATAAAAAACAAGGAAATCCTGCCATTTGTGACATGTGGGTAGGTGTTGAGGGCATTATGTTAAGCAAAATAAGTCAGACAAAGACAAGTACCTTATGATCTCACTTATATATGGAATCTAAACACAAAAACCTCTAAGCTCATAGATACAGAGAACAGATTCCTTGTTGCCAGAAGAGGGCTATGGGAGGTGTACAGAATGGATGAGGGTTATCAACAGGTGCAAACTTCCAGTTACAAAATAAATAAATTGTGGGGATGTAATGAAAAGCATGATGATTATAGTAATACTGTACTGCATATTTGAGAGTTGCTAAGAGTAAATGTTAAAAGTTGCTAGCCCAAGGAAAAAATTTTACTATGTATGGTGACTGATGTTAACTAGATTTAGTGTAATGATCATTTTGCAATATTTTCAAATATCAAACCATTATGTTGTATACCTGAAGCTAATGTAATGTTGTATGTCAATTATACCTCAATGAAAAAATTGAAAAGAAACTGTTCTAGAGAAAAAAAAGATTAATGTTCAATATTTTTGACATGGATACTTAGTAGGGGAGGTGATGTACTTAATATTACGTCATAGCAGGAAGCATGTAGTGTCTGATTTTCTTGCTTTTAGTAATGTTAAGTAATGGGTTCAGGTTGGTCAAAGGCTGATCATTTCTTTGCAGAGTTGCATTTTTTGCTTTTCATGGATAAGTAATATGTTGGAGACACTTGAACATCATGTGAATATCCAGTTCCCCATCAACCTTTCATCCATTGATAATCATTACCCAAAATCAGTTACTTCATTATGGATTACAAAGTGGTGATTTTCTAATTTCGCCATTCTTTCTATATTCATTAGTTGGAATTCTGTAAATGTTCTTAATGTTGGAGTATCAGACTGCCATGTTTTTTTTAATTGTACTCCTTTCTTTGTTGATCTTACCTAGGTTCTTGTCTTTAAATCACATCTTTATATTGACAGTATTCACATTTTTGACATTAGGCCTGTCCTCTTCTGAATTCCAGATTCCTGTATCCAAGTACATACTTGACATTTCTCCTTATAATAGTCATATGTAATGTAACTTATCCAAAACCAAAGGACAAAAACCACAGGACAGAAACCACGGGTTCACCTCAATAGGTGTAGAAAAAAATTAACAAAATCTAGCACTCTTTAACGATAAAAGCACTTGACAAGCTGAGAATACAAGATAACTTTGTCAGCCTGATGCAGGGTATCTACAAAAACCCAAGTTAACATTATACTTATGATGAAGGCCTGAAAGCTTTCCCCCCTCGTATCAGAAACAAGACAAGGATGTCTGCTCTTTTTACTTCTGTTCAATATTATAATTTATTATAATTCAGCATTGTAATAGAGGTTCTAGCCAGGGCAGTTAGGCAAGAAAAAGAAACAAAAGGCATGTAGATTAGAAAGAAAGAGGTAAAACTATATCTATATTTGCAGATGGAATAATCTTTTATATAGAAAGGCCTCTGAATCCACAAAAAACGCTAAGAGCTAGTAAACTAGTTCAGCAAAAGTTCAGGATACAAGATCAATATTAAAAATTCAGTTGTATTTCCATACATAGCAGTGAATGAAATCAAGGGAACAATTCCATTTACAGTAGTACTAAAAAGAATAAGATGCTTAGGAATAAATGTACCCAAGGAAGTGCAAGACTTACACACTGAAAGTGACAAAACATTGTTGAAGGGGGTTCCAGGTCTGAATAAGTGGAAGGATAGCCAGTGTTCATGGATTGGAAGACATAATATTGTTAAGATGGCAGTACTCCCCAAAGTAATATACAGATTCCGATGCAATATCTGACAAAATCCCAGCTGCTTTTTTCCTTTTTGCAGAAATTGACAAGCTATTATAAAAGCCTTTTGGAAATGCACAAGTCCCAGAATATCCAACACAACCTTGAAAAAGAACAAAGTTGGAGGACTCACAGTTCCTCATTTCAAAACTTATTAGAGAGTTGTTGTAATCAAGACAGTGTGGTTCTAGTATAAGTACAGACATGGAGCTCAGTGGAATAGGATTGAGCACAGACACTCTTTCCTGGAACAACATAAAACACCCATACTTCAGGCATTTTTTAGGTGCAGGGATTATGGTTGCTGTTGTGTTTTGTTGTGTGTGTGTGTCTCTGTGTGTTGGGGTTTTTTTGTCCACTCAACAAGATGTGAAATCCACCTTCTGGTGATAGATCTTATCCCCTGGCTACTAGGGTATTACTAATAAGTAATATTCTTTAAAACTTTTGTTTTGAAATATCAAACAGTTTAATGACTTACTCTTGTAACCACCACATAGGTCATGGTTTGTTTTTAGATTTATACTCTTGTTGTAATGGAAGGTCTTGTCTACTTCCCGACTGATGTGACCTGAAGGTGAATTGAAGGCAAACATGAGGGTTCAAGACTTCTTTCCAAACAACCTTAGCTTTGTTCAAATTTAGGAATAAGTGCTTGCTTGAAGCCCCGGGGTTTTGCACTCTAATGTGATGGTTAACTAGATAACTTTAGGCTGGAAGATTGGAGGCTTGAAGCACTAAAAGTCTATACCTATTGTAAAAGAAGCAAATATTGTTCTTGGAGAATTTAAAAAATTTTTAATTAGACTTTATCTCAAAGGGCCAGTCAGGATTTTTGCCACCTAATGCTTCCCAAAATAATAAAACTTTTTCCTGCTGAGGACATTGGCTGCTATCATCTATCTGGATGCCAAAACATATTTACTGTGCCAGAAAAAAAGGATAATTTGGTTTTGGCCTAATTGTTAATTAGCTTGTTTTTTTTCCAGAGTAATTAGCCAGCAGGGTCAGCTGTTTTCTGAGGGCATGTTGTTAACATGCAAGAGGTTGCTCTCTTCCTGTTTATTCTGGCAGAGGGGTATTTATCCAGTTCAACCAAAGTTACAAAGAAGGGGGACCAGATCCTTGCCTGCCTTTACCCACTTTGAAACAGGCCTTGCTCTTCCTGGCTGCTTGTATTCTCTTTGTGACAGAGTATGAGGGACCTGCAAGAGCACTAAGAACCTTGGATCTCTTTGGGGCCATATGCTTTGGTCCAGTTAGTTCTTATCTGTGGAATCCAAAGCCAGTGACACAGATAGTGTGTACTGCAGAAAGCCATACACTGTTTTAAGTGATTGGTCTTACAGGTGGACGGCATTAAGCCCCAAATCAAACCTTGTGTAGGCTCTGATACTGAGAGCTGTAGGGCTATGCCCCACCTTTTTGGAGAAAGCATTTGGAGGGGAGAGCCACGCAGAGTCAATGGTACTTTTTCAAGTGGAGATAAACCAGAGGTTACAAACTGGCAGCTCATGAGCCATGTTCACAGATAAGTTTTGTTTGCCCTGCCCGGGGTTTTTAAAACATATATTTGATTGATTATGTCCCTCTCCACCCAGTACCCCCTGTTCCATCTAGCAATCTCCCCCTCCCTTAGTTCATGTCAGTGGGTCATGCATATAAATTCTTTGGCTTCTCCATTTCCTATACTGCTCTTAACATCCCCCTGTCTGTTTTGTACCTACCAATTTGTACTTCTTTATCCCTGTACCTTTCCCCTCATTCTCCCCCTTCCCCCCTTCCTCATCACAACTCGTAACCCTCCAAATGATCTCCATATCTATGATTTCTGTTTCTGTTCTGTTTGTTTGCTTAGTTTGTTTTTTAGGTTCAGTTGTTGATAGTTGTAAACTTATTGCCATTTTAAAAGTTCATAGTTCCAATCTTCTTTTTCTTAAACAAGTCTGTTTAACATTTCATATAATAATGACTTGGTGATGATGAAGTCCTTTAGCTTTACCTTGTCTGGGAAGCACTTTATCTGCACTCCCATTCTAAATGATAGCTTTGCTGGATAGAGTCATCTAGGTTGTAGGACCTTGCTTTTCATCACTTTGAATACTTCTTGCCAGTCCCTTCCAGCCTGCAAAGTTTCTTTTGAAAAATCAGCTGGTAGTCTTATGGGTACTCCTTTGCAGGTAACTTGCTGCTTTTTCCTTGCTGCTTTTAAGATTCTCTCTTTATCTTTAACCTTTGGTATTTTAATTATGATGTGTCTTGGTGTGGTCCTCTTTGAGTCCATCTTGTTTGGGACTCTCTGTGCTTCCTGGACTTGTGTGTCTGTTCGTTTCACCAAATTAGGAAACTTTTCTTTCATTATTTTTTCAAGTTTTCGATTTTTTGCTCTTTCTCTTTCATTTCTCCTTCTGGCACCCCTATAATTCAGATATTGGTACATTTAAAGATGTCCCAGAGGCTCCTTAGCCTATCCTCAGTTTTGTTTTGTTTTTTTTTATTCTTTTTATCTTCTTGCTGTTGTGATTGAATGTTTTTTTCTTCCTTGTGTTCCAAATCATTGATTTGGTTCTTGGCTTCATCCACTCCACTGGTGATTCCCTATAAATTTTTCTTTATCTCACTTAGTGTAATCTTCATTTCTGCCTCAGTCTTATTGAAAAGATTTTATTTATTTATTTTTAGAGAGAAGGGAAGGGAGGGAGAAAGAGAGGGAGAGAAACATGAATGTGTGGTCCCCTACTGGGGACCTGGCCTGCAACCCAGGCATGTGTCCTGACTAGGAATTGGATGGCGACCCTTTGGTTCTCAGGCTAGCACTCAATCCTCTGAGCCATACCTGCCACGACTGCCTGGGCCTTTTTTGTGCTGTTGAACTACACAGTGAGTTCCTTAAGCATCCTAATAACCAGTGTTTTGAACTCTGCATGTGATAGATTGCTTATCTCCATTTTGTTTAGTTCTTTTTCTAGAGTTTTGTTCTTTTCTTTCATTTGAATCATATTTCTTTGTCTCCTCATTTTGGCAGCCTCCCTGTGTTTGTTTCTGTGTGTTAGGTAGAGCTGCTTTGACTCCCCGTCTTAAGTGTGTTGCCAATTTAGAAAAGCACACAGATAAGTTGGATGGGGCGGAGCCTCGGGTATTCGCCAGGTCAGAGCCACCTGTGTCACTGATCTGTGGCTCTCTGTGGGGGAGGGCTTAGAGAGGGGACAGTGCTGCTGCCTGGCTTCTGGAGTTTCGTGCAGGAGGAAGCTGTCTCCTGGCACTTGCCCAGATACCAAACACTTCAGTTTCTCCCCTTATGCTACTCTTGCCCTTCCAGCAGTTGCCCTGGTGCTGAAGCCCAGAGGGAGAAAGTCTGCTTAAGTCCTAAGTCCGTTGCAGGCCCTTTAAGGATGCTCCTGAGAATCCCAGTTTTTTCCGCTGCCATAATGTCCACTGGTTTTTACAGCCAGAAGTTAGGGGACTTATCTTCCTGGCACTGGAACCCTGGGCTGGGTGGTCTGATATGTAGTTAGGATCCCTCACTCCCAAGGTATCCCTCCCAATTTTCATCCTCCACATGTAGGTGTGGGACTGCCCATTCTGTGTCTTGGCTCCTTTTCATGTCTCCACGCTTCTCCATGCATCTCCATGTCTCCACCCCTCCTACCTGTCTGGATGAATGTGGCTTCTTCAATTCCTTGGTTGTTGAACTTCCATACAGCTCGATTTTCTGATGATTCTGGGTAATATTTGTTTTGTAGTCTAGTTGTAATTTTTGCTCTGGTTGTGTGAGGAGGTGAGCTGTGTTTACCTACATCTCCATCTTAACTAGAAGTAACCCCCAGTGTTTTTTTTAAACATATGCATTAGTTACCATTTAAAAATCAGGAGAATTCACATAAACAGTTAGAATTCCCTACTCTTTTTCAACCATCAAATGTTCTTGGTAACGTTGGTAACTTTGCACTGCAGTTGTCATCTAGGGATGAACAGCCATTTGCCCACTTTAGATGGGGTATATGGGTCTCAGTGTTGCTTTTCATACAGAAGCTTCACTTGGTTCTGTTACTTGCTGTGTACCCGTAGGTCTTCGCTTTGAGACCACTACACTTCGGGTGTGTTCAGGAAGGACCAAACCTGGAGAGTTAAAATAGAATACTGTGAGGTTTGAGGGCCACTGTTCTTCATTCCTGGGTTCCCCTGTGGTATGCTCTAATAGCGCTCTTTCCTTTTCCTTTATAGCTGTTATTACAGTTTGTAACTAATTATTTATGTGGTTCTTTGATAAATATCGGTCCCCTGTACCATAAGCTACATGAATGCAGAGACCTGCTTTACACATGATAAGTGCTTAATACATATTTGATGAACAACCAAAGCTTATTTTGATTAGTCAGATGTCCTGCAACCACAGTGGTTACAATTCACCAATGGAGGACCTGTAAACATTGGGTGATTATCACAGGAGAATGTTCAGAGAGAGAGAAACTTTTCTGGAGCACCACTAAGCTCCAGTTCTTCCATTGAGATCTCTAGTAGCATGATGCTTTGGATTTGTTTCAAATGTGGCTGCTTATAAACACATTTAAATTGTATTAATGTTGAAGTGATCTCTGAATTCTGCTTGATGTTCTGTCTTGAAGGGTGTTTTACATACCAGGTCTTAGGTTTTGGGGCTTGTTATAGTCTGCTAGTATACTGTTAGTGGAAGAACTTTTAAGGTAGCTTTGATGGAGGGTTGCAAACTCCTGGAAAGATGAAACATCTCTCATTATATCTGAAAGATGCTTTCTTCCTCTTAACCTTTGAGTATCTTGATCTCACTTTCATGTCTTCAGCAAACATTTACTTAATGTCTCCTGTGGACCTGCCCCCACTGCTGGTTGCTAAAGGATACAGTGGTGGAAAAGACACATGTCCTTATAGTCTGGTGGGGGAAGAAAGACAAATTAAAATTGTCATATGATAGATATAAATACAGAAGATATATCCCTAATCCAGAATTATAGGGTTTGGGCTGTGCATGTGCATGCGTGAGGGGGGGGGTTGTCAGAGGAGGCTTCTTGGAAAAAATAGTACCTTTACTGACTTAAAGGATGAGTGGGAATTAGCTAAGCAGTAGGGAAGAAGCTGATGCACATGACCTACTAGATAATTTCATGTATAAAGCGTGAGAAGCAAGAAGCATGGCCTCTTCAGAGCAGTGTAGGAATTTAGTATTGCTAGAACATAGTGGAGGTGGGAAGTGTGGAAGCAGACCTTTGGACCTTGATGGTAAGCCTGGGAGAAATATATGGAGGCAAGATGGAATTGTGGATAAAACAGTGGCTTTGGATTTTTTCAGGTGTCAGTTAAAATTGTAGCTCTGCCACATCCATCCCCTCAGTCTCCTTAAACAAATGGTCATTCCTTAAGAAATTAAGTGCAGAATTACCGTGTGACCCAGCAATTCTACTCTTAAGTATGTACCCAAAAGAATTGAAAATGGGGACCCAAACAGATACCTGTACATCAGTGTTTATTGCAACGTTATTTACAAGAGCCAAAAGGTGGAAACAACCCAAGTATCCATGAATAGATGAATGGATAAACAATGTGTTTACATGCAATGGAATATTACCCAAACTTTAAAAGGAGTGAAATTGGGACACAGGCTGCAATATATGGATGAACCTTGAAAACATTATGCCAAGTGAAATAAGCTAGACACAACAGGACAAATATTGTATGATTCCACTTGTATAAGATACTGAGAACAGGAAAATTCACAGAGAGACAGAAAGTAGGACAGAGGTCACCAGGGGTTGGGGACAGAGGATAATGGGGAACAGTTTCTATTTGGGTGATGAAAAAGTTTTAGAAATAGATAGTAGTGATGGTTGTATAACATTTTAAATGTAATTAATTTTTTGAAGTATAATTAAAAATGGATAAAATGGCAACTTTTATATAGATTTCACCATAATAAAAATCCCCAGAAATTTATTTTCTCATAGTTCTGGAGGCCAGAAGTCTGAATTCAAGGTGTTATCAGGATTAGTTTTTTGTTTTCTTAGGAGACCGTGAGAATCTGTTCTTGCCTGTCCTAGCTTTTGGTGGTGCCAGCAGTCATCTTGCAGTTCCTTGACTTGTAGATGTATGACTCCCAATATCTGCCTCTGTCTTCCAATTCTCCACTCTGTCTCTCTATATCCAACTGTACCCCTTATAAGGACACTGGTCAGGTTGAATTAGGGCCCACTCTTATCCAGTATGACATCATCTTAACTTGATTATATCTGCAAAGACCCTAATTCCAAGTAAGATCACATTCACAGGGGGGTGCCATTCAACCCACCACAAAGCCACTACCATGGATAAAACCGGGGGGAAGTACATAGAGTCAGAAGGGCAATGACAACAAAAAGATCCCCAGAAAAACCAATGTTTATAAGGGGACAGGCAGAGGGAGAGGAAGTCAAGATGCAGACTGAGAAGGAATGGTTGGAGAGGAAGGAAGAAATCCAGGAGAGTGTTGTTTACCATTGTACCCAAGGAGTAAGAACTTTAAGAGGGAGGTGGTGGTCAGTGGTATTAAATGCAGCAGAAAGGTCAAGGAAGATAAAGATTGAGAAGTGCCCATTGGATTTGGCAATATGAAGGTCATTGGTGCTCTTGGTTAAAACAGTTGCATTATAGTACTTGGGTAAGAAGCCAAATTACGATGTGTTATGACTCCCATTTAGTTAGGTGTGACTCCAAACTGAGGCAGCAATCTGTGGGCAAAGCCGTCTTTTCCTCTTTTTCTTTTCTTTTGATCCAGTACCCAGATTCTGTTATTAACATTTCAGTATACTTGTTTTTATCACATATCCTGATCCATTTTATGTTTTGGATGCATTTCAAAGTTAATTGCAGGCATCAGGGTACTTTCTTCTACTTTAACATGCATACCATTAATTAAATTTCAATATTTCATTTTGTTTCTTTTGAAATAAAATTCACATACAAAGAAATGCAAAAATCTTAAGTTGTACATTTGGTGAGTTATTTATTTTTATTTTTATTTTATTTTTTTTAAAGAGAAGGGAAAGGAGGGAGAACGAGAAGGAGAGAAATATGGATGTATGCAAGAGATACATCTATTGGTTGCCTCTTGCACACCCCCAACCGGGGACCTGGCCTGCAACCCAGGCATGTTCCCTGACTGGGATTTGAACCGGCAACCTTTCGGTTCACAGGCTGGCACTCAGTCCACTGAGTAATACCAGCCAGGGCCATTGGTGAATTTTGACAGGTGCATATGCCTGTGTAACCCAAATCCCTGTCAAGGTATAGAACATTATCATCACTCTAGAAAGTTCCCTTATGCCCTTTCCCCAGAAATCCCCACTCCCACTTTCCAGAAGCAACCCCTGCTCTGATGTTTTCCACCATAGATTAGTTTTGCCCACTCCAGAACTTCATATGAATAAAATCACAATGCTTATACAGTTATGGCTGGCTGCTTTGGCTCAGCATGCTTTTGAAATTCATACATGTATGCATTCATACATGGATTAATACATCTAGTAGTTCACTCTTTTATTGAGTAGTATCCCATTGTATGAATATACCACAGTATTAATCCAGTCTGGTCACTTGGGTTTTTTTTTTTTTTTTTAATTCTTAGATGCCCATCTCACAAATGGGGCAGAGCTGGGAAAAGCTACTTATTAAATAAGAGGAACCTCAGAAAGAAAGAGGAACCTCACTGAGTCCTGGTATATATCTTAAAGCAGCTCTTAAAGTGTGGTCTGTGGACCATAAGCATTAGCATTAGCTCATAAAGTTACAGAAATACAGATTCTTGGGCCTCACTACAAAATCAGAAAATCTGTACAGGGTCCAGCAATCTGTTTTAACAAGCTCTCCAGGAGATTCTGCAGAACATTGAGACATCCCTGTCTTAAAGAATGAATTCAGTGAAGTTATCTAGGAGTGCATTCCAGGAAGAGGAGGTTGCTGTGAGCCTAAACTTACAAAACACAAAATAGCAATGATGGGCATAAGAGGTTAAAAATAAAATGTTTGAAGTAGGAAGTGACAGGAGTTAAGGCAGAGAGGTCAGCAGTTCCTGGCTGTTTTGGAATGCCAAGCTAAGGAGCTTAAACTTCATTCTGTAGGCCACAGCAAGCCAGTAAAGATTTTTTTGTTAACAGTTTCATTGAGGTACAATTGACATACTATATATTCACCCTTTTTTTTAAATTTTTTATTTTAGTTTATTCAGTACAGTTTCTATCCTTTATTCCCATTCCAGCCCACCCACCCATTCCTCCCCTCCTCCCTCCCCTTTCCAACACACCTAGTTTTGTCCATGTGTCCTCTATATTTGTTCCTGTAAACCCTTCCCTTCTCCCCTGAAATTCCCTCCCCTCTCCCCTCTGGTCACTGACAACTCTATTTCAGTGTCTTTTGTTATATTTTACTTGTTTCTTTGTTTTGTTGTTTAGGTTCCTGTTAAAGGCGAGATCATATGGTATTTGTCTTTCACTGCCTGGCT
>JAPYXV010002246.1:0-13306 GCA_028533065.1 Trachops cirrhosus
ATATTATGACTTAAGAACAAGAAAACTGTCATAGCAGAAGCCAGATCAGAAAAAACAACCCTGAAGAGTAGAAGGTTGGAGTTATGGAGGTCTACTGGAAGAGCTTTAGGGAAATCCATGAAACCACTGAAATTATGTAACAAAATTTGGGGGTATTTGCATTTTTGCACTTTTATGATTTGTCATGGTTTCTAAATTGGATCTCTTATCTTTTTTAGAGGATCTCTTCCTCTAAAAAAAAAGATTAAATTTTTCTGTTTAAGGGAAGCCACTGAAAGAAGGAACAGAAATGGCAACATGGGTGAAAAGGTACATTGTTACATTTTCCCAACAGACATGGCTTTGCTCTGATACTCTAAAATTATTCTTCACTCAAATATGCACTGAGTGTCTTCAACACACAAGACACATCATAGTACATACCAGGGCCCCAGTAGTGAAAAAGACAGGTGGACTCCCAAACCTCATTGAGCCTAATTCTATCAGTGAAAAAATAAAATATAAACCGGTGGAAAATATTATTTAACCACCAATGTAGTAAATCTCAAAAACTACACAGGAGGATGAATGAATCAATATAACAGGTGCTTGCCCTAACTAAGGAGAGGAAGTCGAGAAAAACTTCCCTTTGAGGGAAAAATGTTTGAACTGAGTAGCAAACAACTAAACACTACCTTACTGGCACATCAGCGATGAAAAATGCCTTCTGTATGTCCACTCATGGCATATTCCACATGTGGCTTATAAGAGAGTCTTAGCTCAATATCATTCTTTTGAATATTAATTTTAGCAAGTAATACACGCTCATTTATTTTATAAAGGATATTCAGTTAAACTGCCATTCACGTCCTCTTCAGCCACGTCAGTTTACTTCCTGAGAAGCAAATACCATTACTAGCTTTTTCTGTACCCTCCCAGAGACATCCTACCCATATTCAAGTTATATACAAAGGACACCAAGAACTCATAAAAGAGCTATCCCTCAATGAATAGTCTTGCATATAAACCATCATATATGTGTGCATTTACATATCTAATAAAAAGTTCTAAATGTAGAGCACTCGAAGAGTTATGTGCACTTAAATTTCAAAAAATATTTTCAAATAATCCTCCAGAGAAGTTATACAAATTTATTCTTGCCAAAATTTGAGAGGAACTGGTTCTCCACATCTACTTAAATATAATCTATATTATTAGGCTCTATGTTTGCCAGTCAACTAGGTGAAAAAAAATCTCAGGGAAAAGCACCTTTGTATTTGTACAAAGACACTTTTTCTTGTACATTGTACATATTCTTTACCAGTATTTATTTTATGATCCCTGGCATTTTTTTTCACATTTCCTTTATTAATTTGTGGGATCTCTTCATTTGTTAAAGATGTGTTAGTATTTTCTCCCACATCATCATTTAAGTTTAGACTTTGCCATATGGTGTAATATTTTGTTTTGCTTTGTTTGTTTTTTTGCCAAGCATATATTTTTAACTGCTATGTAATATACCTTTTAAGTAAAGAAATTTTTAGATTTGTGACATACCTTGAAATATTTTTCTAACTAAAAGACTTTTTTAAAATAAATTTAACTCCTTAAAATGCATACTTTACTTAAAAGTTTCAACACTGGCTCTTGGACAAGGAAGAAAGTGCTCACTAATAATTTTACATTTCTATTCATGAAGTCACAAAAAAATATAAAGCAAACCATTGTTAGGGAAGAGCTGCATTTTGACTACAAGACTTTATATTATTGCTACAAAAATGAAATTTGCAGCAACCACAAAGTATTCTGAAAGATTTTCTGACAAGATGTAAACATCAAAATGCAATTTCCATTTCTATTTGCACTTCTTGCATAACATGCATGCTAGACTTTAAAATAAAATACTAAATGGAAAACATCATAAAATACAAAATCAATAAGACATCAAGTCATTCTCAAGGTCCTGTGATAGCTGTAGACACTTGCCACAAATAACTTGGAAATAAAGAACAACAACCATTGCAAAAACAATAATGGTTCCTATCAGAAGGATCATGTTGCTTTACATTGGCTACAAAAAGATTCAAAATACAATCAGTTAAGAAAACCTACCTTACTACAAGTATTACTACTAGATATCTTGGGGGAGGGGTGGTTATCATATTGCAAAAGAAAAAAGAAAAAAAAAGCTTAAGGAGTTGAAAATTAGAATTAAAGGGATAGATACTCTAAAAAACTCAGATTTTTGTTTCCTGAAAGTAGCTCCCATATACATCGTGAATAAGTTTATAATAGCAACTGTATCTAAAACTGAAGGAAACCATCAAAATAAATAATTATCTACCCTGGTGGTAACTTTAGAGATTACCTATTATACTCTAAATCCTTATGTTAAAGATAAATACATTTCCTAGCATTTATAAACACTACTGCCTAAAAGTCCAAATGTACTTAACTTTAGATATTTCCACTGCCTAAATAATCAAACCCTACTAGACCTTATTTGATTTCTTTAAAACAAAAAAAAAGGCAAAGCCTCCTGCTATCTAAGCATATTTTCCTTTCATCCTAAATGTACTGAACTATAATATTGTACACATCCTAATTTTACAGTATAAATTTGCACTACTTGACATTTTATTTTAAAACCATCTATAAAATCTTTGCTTAAGAAAAAACCTTCTGCCCTGGCTCGTGTGTCTCAGTGGACTGTGTGCTGGCCTGCAAACCAAAAAGGTCACTGGTTCAATTCCCAGTCGGGGCACATGCCTGGGTTGCATGTCCCCAGTGGGGGACGCTCAAGAGGCAACCAGACATTGATGTTTCTCTCTCCTTCCCTTCCCCTCTCTAAAAATAAATAAATAAAATCTTTTTAAAAAAGAAAGAAAGAACCTTCCAGTGAATAGTAATGTTGAGCACCTTTCATGTACACATCGGTCATTTGTATGTCCTCTTTGAGGGGAAAAAATGTCTCTTCAGGTTAAGATTTTATGTGTCTATTTTTAGAGAGAGTGGAAGGGAGGGAGAAAGAAATACAGCTGTGAAACATTAATCAGTTGCCTCAAACCCACAACCAAGGCATATGCCTTGACAGGGAATAGAACTGGCAACCTTTCACTTTGACACCCAACCAACTGAGCCACACTGGTCATGGCCTTTGCCCACTTTTTAATCAGATTAGTTATCTCTTTGCTTTTGAGTTATATTAGCTCCCTATTATGTCAGATATTAATCTCTTATCAGACATATCATTGGAAAAGATTTTCTCCCATTCCACGGGTTGCTTTGTGTTTTGTTTAATGTGGTCACCTTGTTTACTGCAGCTTCTGTTGCCTGTGTTTTTGGTGTCATATCCAAAAAGTCATTGCCAAGACCAATACCAAGGAGCTTTTCCCCCTATGTTTTCTGCTAGGAGTTTTAATTAACAGTGAAATGAAATCAAAACTACAATGAGATGTCACTTCATACCTGTTAAGACAGCTATTATCAAAAAGGCAAGAGGTGAATGTTAGCTCGGGTTCAGAGAAAAAAGAACCCTCGTACACTGTTGTGGGAATGCAAATTGGTTCAGCCACAGTGGAAAACAGTATGGAGGCTTCTCAAAAAATTAAAAACAGAAACCACCATATGATCGGGCAATCCTACTCTTGTGTATATATTCAGATGAAACAAACCCAATATCTGGAAGGGCTATCCGCACTCCCATGTTCACTGCAGCACTATTCAAAACAGCCAAGATACGGAAATACCTGAGTATCAAAGAACAGAGAAAGGAAAATGTGGTGCATATATAAAATGGAATATTATTCAGCCATAAGAAAGAAGAAAATCCTGACATGTGCAACAACATGGATGAACCTGGAAGGCATTATGTTAAATGAAATAAATCAGACAGAAAAAACAAAGATTGTATACTATCTTTTAAAAATAAAAAATAAAGGTCCTTTTCATAAAAATAAAACAGTGGCTGCCAGGGGCTGAGAAGAAGAAATAAAAAGATGTAAGTCAAAGGGTACAAACTTTCAGTTGTAAGATGAGTAAGTTGTGAAACTGTAATGCACAGCATGGTGACTACAGTTAATAACACAGTATTATACACATGAAATTTGCTGAGAGTAGATCTTAAGTATTCTTATCACAAAGGGAAAAAAAAGAGTTGACTGTGAGGAGACAGATGTGTTGGTTATCTTGATCTTGGCATGGCAATCATTTCCCACTGTATATGTATACAAAAACATCACATTGTATACTTTAAATATATGCAATTATATGTCAATTATTCCTCAATAAAGTTAGAAAAAAAGAAAAGAAGTATCACCACGAAGTATAAAAAGTTTGTAAATTCTCTGCAAAAACTACAGCCACCTAAAAGGGTAGAGAATTTTAGTTTTGCAAGATGAAAAGAGGTCTGGTACTGGCTGCACAACAATGTGAATATACTTAGCACTACTAAACTCAAAATGTTTAAGTGGTAAATTCTGTTGTGTGCATTTTACCACAATTAAAAAAGTTAAGAGCCACCTAGAATATAACTAGGCCTAGTTTCAAATGTTACTACAGAAACAAAGTTTGTCTCTTCAAAATTCCTACACAAATGTAAACTTAAAACAAAGTAAGAGTCCTAAAGATTACAAACAAAGCAGCTGGAACACAGGGAGCAGGTGGGCAGTACAAGGGAAGGGCACAACAGACCCTCGAATACAGATAAAGTGATATGATGTAAAAGTGTTTATCAGCTATAAATTATAGAAATAATCTTATAATGATCTAATAAATCCCACAGGGTTTCTTTAAATGTCCACATTTACCAACTGCCTAAAGTTAAAGAAAAGGCAAGCTATAATAAATTTTGGTAATATGCATAAATTTGCCCATACTCATAAAATCTAGAATAAAAAAATTGAAGAGAATGATGAAAGCCAGTGAAGCTCCTACCCACATCTCAGTTACATTATCTCTGGAGTTGACTGATATTACTAGCCTGTAAAATACACTTTGCCTTCACTCTTGTTCCCATTATAGTAAGCCCTAGTAATCACCTGTAATCTTGTTTTGTTTTTCCTAATGAATTGTAATCTCCATGAGGGTTAAGAGCATTTGTATTACATTTGTATCCCAGGGCATCACAGAAAGGCTGGCATATAAGAAGCATTCAATAACGATTTCTTGAAAGAAGAATTAGTGAATAAATTCTCACTTGACTAAAGCATCACTTCATTTGCTGTTCATGACAACTGTAAGTCAAATCTTGTCCCTGATCATTTAAATTAGAAAACTTAAGCTTACAAAAATTCAGCAATTTGTCAAAGGTTGCATAATTTTAACTAAAGTCCATTTGACTTTGTTGTTCACATACTATAATACTTAATTCATGATTCTTTTTAAAATCATCTTACAAGTACATTAATGGGAATACAGACAACTAAGTATTACTTATTTCTTTCCTCACCCCTACCAAAAACTGCATAGATATGCAATGACCTCGGCTTTGTCCGGACTTCCTTTCAGGTAACGGAGGATCATAAAGCACCACCAATCTACCAATGTCTTCTGACTGCTACATTCCTCCGCCAGGATTCCTACTGCCTGAATTCACAGGCGTAGCTTGGAATACTTTCCAGAAGCTGTTTTTTAATTTAATAAACTCTTCCTGACAGTATGTACCTGCTACCTTAACTACTGAATGCTTTCAGAAAAGTAACTTTCAGATCTCCAATACAGTTTTTATTTCCTTCAATTCCTTCTCTCATTTTGCAGATGAGTTCCCTTACCAAATTCTCATTCAAATGCCTATTTTTCCAACATATTTGTCCTCTTTTCATAATTAACATAAAATTCCCCTTTATGTTAAAATTTCCCCTTTAAAAAGCCTATCTATAGCATTTCAGTCTAACTCTAAATCTTTAATTGCCCCCAAATAGTCTAGATAAGTTTTCAATGTCTTCTCCATCCAAACTGTATTTTATACTTTGCTTATTTCCTTACTTTTCACCTCATTCCCGATTTTTTCATGGCCATGCCTCTGTCTTTAATTATCTTAAATGGCTCCTGCTACCTTCTAAAGCATTTACACCATTGGGACACATAAAGGATAATTTCATATTCCTCATTTACTACCTTAGGAAATTTTCTTTAATTTGTTGAAAATGTCTAGATTGTTTACTGCTCTGTTTGGTTAGCCAGAAAATATATATTATTTGCTCTACCACCATGCCCCTCAAAAAAAAAAGTAAAGTAAAAGCCAGATTATTTCCTGTTTTTTAACAAAATGACGGAACCAATCATATTTTGCCTTAGAAGTCTAATTTTTAATCTGTCATTTTAAATAAATATTTCTATATTAGGAAACAGGCAGCTGGAAGCAATTTAGAGAAATGCAGCTTGATACATACTTCTTTGCCTCTCCAGACTTCAAAAAATTACACTATGGATTTATTTCTAACTTGTGTCCAAATTGGCTACTGAATTTATTTGACATCCATTTCTGTTGTCTCTTACAACTTTTAGAATTCTTCTAGCCCTGGTAGGTGTGGCTCAGCTGGTCAGAGAGTTGTCCTGTGAACAGAAAGGTTGTGGGTTCGATTCCCACTCAGGGCCCATACCTAGGTTGCAGGTTTGGTCCCTGGTTGGGGCGTGTATGAGAAGCAACTGATCAACGTTTCTCACATCGATGTTTCTCTCCCCTTCCCATTCCATCTCTCTAAAAATCAATAAGCATGTTCTCAGGTGAGGATAGATTTAAAAAAAAGAAGAATTCTCCTATAACTTAGAAATATTACAAGCTACATATTAAACAACAATATAAAAAGGAAAACTAACTGTGTCACATGGCCATTGAGCTAGTAGGGTTAAGGGACACTGACTATATAAGTGAGGCAATATGGTTGTAATAAACAAAGGTACAAGGCCTGGGCAGCATTTCTGAAACTGTGGTAAACAATATGACACTAAGGTATGTTCTTACGGGAACATCTGAGCTATCTACACCCCTACCTGCCTTCCAAGTGATATCAGAGACTCAGCAGTAATGTATTAGTAGTTAATTTAATCAGAATTCATCTGACCAAAATGAGAGATCATCAAAGTAACATTCAACAATGTGTGACTATAGGTTTAACTGAAATTTCCATAGCTGGCTCCAACAATAACAAATAACAAAAGAATAACAAATTACTTATTTGGCACTCTGGTTAGTGTGATCTAAAGCAGAGTTTCTGAAAATTCACTCATCATGAGTGTCTAATAAGGAAATCCAACATAATACTAGTTATTCAGTCAACCAATTTAAAAAATTATATGCAAACACACACATGAATGAACATGGATCTGTACTCTAAATTATAAAAGTAGCATCTCTATATGATTTAAAGCCTTCACAGGGAATTATAATCCTAGAACTAAGAAATACACTAAACTCCAACAATACTTGGTACCTGGTTAGTTAAGGCATTATTGACACTCTATTTTAAAACATTTAAGAGATATTTATGCCAATCTCACAAACCCCTCAAGACAGGGTAATCACTGCTACTGGTTATCCATGGTTCCAGCATCTGACATTCTAACTTTGTGACATTATTGTACCACAAGATACGTATGAGGTTTATCTTAACTGAAAGAGAAATGACAAGTATCACTACCATGCCAGTCCAAACAACGTTCACAACTACATGTAGCCAAGTTTCCAAGCTCTACCTTCTACTGTATGAGAAACCACAGCAGAAAGTATTGAATGAAAGGTCACTGGCCAGCCTATGTGTACCACATTTCAACAAAATGTGCTGGGATGATGTTTAATCATTTAAAAGTGGATATTCTTTAAAAAATACACCATTTATAAAATAATGGTTTGCAAAACCATATAAGGTGATCAAAATGTTGCATTATTAAAGTACAGAACGTAGAAGGATAAAAAACCCCTGCAAGATCACCTACAGAAATAACACTTCACGCACATGCACATACAGAGGTTAAGAGAATTTCAAGATCACAGCAAAGTTAGAAATAGAACTCTAAATCCTTCCAAAAAAAACCTGACTGTGCTCTCCTTCACACCACATAAAGCAACAGTATCTTAGTCAGAAACATCTCAGAGCCTACACTTTCCTTTGAGAATTACAATTTTTCTGAGCAACACTAACAGACTCCATAAAATGGAAGTCAAGAGCTGGTCAACAGCAAATATTTTTAAAATGAAAAGAATCTCTCAAGGAATTCTTTTTTAAAAAAATGTATTGATTTTGGGAAGAAGGGAGGGCGGGATATCAATTTGTTGTTCACTTATTTATATATTCATTTGTTGATTCTTGCATGGGCCCTGACCAGGAATTGAACCTTGGCATATAGGACGATGCTCTAAGCAACTAAACTACCCTCCAGGGCCTTCAAAAACTTCTTTTAAAAGTGTTCCTTATTCATAGAAGGATCATATGGCTATGACTAAATTTTACTTCTAATTTTATTTCTCAAAAGCATAGCATACAGAAAAACATATCCTGTCCTTCAATGCTCTACTACTTTGTCTTTTTTTTTAAATCCCATGAGCATGCAGTGATTAATACAATTTTCATCTGCCCTCCTTAGCACTTAGTCATTTAAAAAAACTGAACAGCCATTAGAGGCTATTGACAGATTCTTGCTCATTTATGTTTCTTCTATCTTAGAATGAGCCCCTGCTATTTCATTAGTACGTCTGTGACACCAAAATGTAATACTTCAAATTACAACTTTTAAAAACTACTATAAACCACAATTCACAAAGAATAAAAAGAAATTCTTGCTAGGCTCCAAACTCCATAAGCTACATAGCCAAGAAACCTTTTTTAAAGGTTTAAAAAAAAAAACTCTCTTTAACTGTCCCACTGACCGACTAGAAAATGCAGAAGCTATCAATATACTAGACATTCTCCCTCAAAAGGCAAATTTAAGTTGATTAAAATTCAACACTGGCTATATCTTTTGAGACCTTTTCTAACTTTTCACCCTCAGCAATTTAAATGATATCTCTCATGGTACTTCTATACTTTACTTCTATTTTTAAGAAGGTCATCTACTTTGTCTTACCCTTTCATTCCTAGAGTAAGCACCTAAACTGTTGCCTGAACAAATCAATAATTACTTGTGAAGTTGAGCTGAGCCTATGCAAATCAAGACTAATTTTCATTGGGAATGTTCACTTAAAGACTCTGAACTTGCTTAAGAGTCATTCAAAGACATTAACTTGCTTAAATAGCATAGAAATTAACAAACATAGAATATTTCACATTTAATTTGACACTTATTTGTTAAGAAAACAGATTCACTGACCCTGGGCAATAAAGTGTGATGTAGGAAGTAGAACTGTCTGAAATGCTGTCAGGAATCAGTGAGCTGAATGAAATCACTCCTCCACCCCTTTCTCCCAGCAGGAGAGGCTGTGATCATGCTCAACTTCAGAAAGGACCACGGTGTCTTCTCTTAGCAAGGCAGACACAGTTTCCTATGGGCCCCAGGTCTCCACATTCAGACAGATGAATTTCTCACATGACTACACTATACTGTCTGGTTCCCAACTAGGTTATATGACTACTCACTGATAAGGGTGAACCTACAGCTTGTTCTATGACAAGGTGGAATAATATGGGACAGGATACCTTCACTCCAATGAAAATCTATATTCTATATATTGAGCAAACTGTCAAAATCTGGCATCCCTCTGTGTAGAATAATAAGGAGACTGGAACTCATGGCTCAAGTCTTACTGATCCTGGCTTCTCCCCATAAAATATCTGCCTTTTCCCAATAAAGCTTGTTCCTTAATCGATGTCACAATAGTGTTAAACTTGTACTAAAGTCCAATGCATTACAAGTTACAATCCAGATGGATTCACCCGGGAAATGAAAGGTCATTAAATGTTTCTTTGAGTTTACAAAACAGTAATTAGGGATGCCATCTGCCAGACATCATGCTAGATGTTTAATATTTGATTTACTCCTCACACTCTCCCTTTTGACGTACTTGCCTGAGCCTTATGGTGATGAAAACTGACAATAAAACAATTAAACAATATGCAGTTAAAAGGGACAGAGACAGCCTCTAAACACAGGCTCATCGAACTTCAAAATCTATACTCTCAAATTTAAAAGTGTGTGCTCTTCTTGGGACTCCACAATGTCATTGATTAAAAAAAAAAAACACACTCTAGAGAAGCTGTTTGTAGGAAGGTTCTGTCTACTCCTCAAATGCTGGAGCCTATAAGCTCCCTCAAATATAGACGTATAGTTTCTACTTGAACAAATCCTTTGAGAGAGAATTCACTAAATAAAGAAAACACACACTGTATGACGACACCTATTGTTATCTTTCTTGTATATTTTTTAAAGACTAAATTAGATCAACAGAAAACAATGAGGAAAATTATCCATTTCACTAAAAAATTCATGCAGTTTCCAAACCAAATAAGCAATTCACATTGGTCAAAATCTCAATCTAAATGCTTTTTTTAAGGTTCCAGGCTTACTCTTGAGAGGTCTATGTTGGTACTGAAAACAAAGACAGATTGTATTTTCTTATGTCACTCTAGGAAACAGTAATTACAGATAGAGGTGAAATAAAGTCAGGAGATTGGAAAGGTAATAAGAGTTCTGTGACAAGCTGCAGGGAAAACTACAGGGTGAAAACGACAGGATGTATAGCACAGAACAGACAGGGGAAAGGACAGCCGTGTAGAGAGTTAAGACTGCTGCAGTAATAACAGGAGACAATTTGAAAACAAAATCACAAGAAAGGAACTAGTTATTCAGTAAAAACACTATGAAAACGAATTCCTCTCACCATTAGTGATACATTGCAAAAACATTGCACCATACTGTTAAATCATTTTACCTGCAACAGACACCCAATCAAACAATTAACACTAAATCAGAAAACAAAATAATTAAACTCAAAACAGGAAACTAAGAATTTCTTAACAAGCTACTGACAGGGTACATAATAATCATCTTCTGTCTCTCAAATATTGTCTTCTTTAACACCAAAAAAGTGCCTGAGATATAAGACTAAAAGTAATAAATTCAAAAGAAAAGAATATATTCAAACATAAAATGAAACTTTGGAACTCAGTGTGGTCATTTCCACATGTTATCCCTGACAAACATTATTTACATCATATTCTAGGCTGTTTCAAAAAAAAACTTGAATTATAAACCATATAATAATTTAAAGGATTTGGATGACTCATTAACAAATGAAAGCAATAAATAACTTAATGGTAATCTAATAAAAGATTTACCTCAAACTAATTTTAAACATATTCCATTCCAATCTAATCAACTACACAGGTTGAACTGATGAGAATTTTCTCTATTAAAATGCACTTAATTCTCCATTACATATGTTAAGATTTCTGGAGTTATGATATAATGAAACTCACTAATAATTTGCCTCATTAATTCTGAATCCAAGATGCTGGATGTCAAAACTTCCTAATAAAAACTACAAACAATCACAGACTAACTTGATAAAATAATACTAAAAGCACAGTATCTGGCTAATTTTCCACTTGCTTTGGAATAAGATACTATTTTAAGAATAATGAGTAAGCCATATTTCACTGCTCTTTCAGAAGAGAGATGTACCTTGAAAATTGTATTAAAGTAAAGCTCTACATTACTCAGAGAAGCAAGCAGGCATTCAGGGTGGGGGACTCAGAGAGAGGGAAGAAATACAGATGAGTATAAGTGTCTTATCAGTCATTTTGCAGAGAATCATTCTCCCTGAACTTTATCCTGGTATCATCTCTCCAGTTTACTTTAAAAATAGGTATTAACCAGTGCCATATAAAATTTATTGTTTTATGTCTTGTGGGACAGTTGTTGACTTGCAAGGAAATGCTGTGCTTCTTTGGAATAGAATGTTTTCTGCTTATGGAAAAGGTGTTCCTTTCATTTTAGCAGTTAAGAACTGCTAAATTCCTGATCCATATTTAAGAACCAAAACCTTGCATAACCTGCATATTAAATTTCTCACCAGTCATTTCTAGTTTATCTGTATTTTGCACACCTGGTATTTTCCATTTTATCACATTCAGAAGTATTTTTAAGCTTCAAATTCCTTGCGGGATTAGACAAGATAAAGTATAATTAAAACAAATAATGGAAGCTCAGTCATTTATTTCACAAACACTGGATAGCTATTATACTCCTAGTCCTATCCTAGGAAATGAGGATATTGTGAAACTTGCGTTCTGGTAGAAAAACACAAACACACACACACAGAGACAATACTGTATGTGAAGGAGCTTTAAGTGTTCGAAACAAATAAAGGCAGGGTAAGGGGCTAAAGAGTGACTGATTAGAAATAAGAAAACTTAGATAGTGAGAGAAGTCCTATCTGAAGAAGGTCCACTAAAGTTGAGGTCTAAATGATATGAAAAAAGCAGTCATCAATGATCTGCATGAAAGTTCCAGTTAAACAATAAGCACCAAAAACCCAAAAGTGGAAATGAGTTTGTTGTTTTCAAGAAAAGAATTTCAGAATGACTAGACAAGAGTGAACAATGTGGTGGGTGAAAGGAGAGGAAGATTTTGCATTATGAAAGGCCTTGCAGGATACAACAAGGAACTTGATTTTACTCCAAATATGACAAAAATGAATACCAGTTTTGAGAAACATACCATGATTTGGTTTACTTTTTTGCCCCGCTATACGATTACTAGCATGCATAAAGTAAGGGGGGAAAAAAGAAAACAAACTAAAACATTCACCTATCAGTCTGCATGCAAGATGATAGTCTGAATCAGAGTAGAAAGTGAAGAACATGGTAGAGTCCAGATATATTTTTGAAGGAACAGTGACAAGACTTGACAGAAGAGAGGGATGAATGGTGACAGGAGACTTGCCTTGACTAGATGGTGAACACAATACAATGTGCAGATGGTGTATTATAGAACTGTACACTTGAAACCTATCTAATTTTACTAAATAGTGTCACCCCAATAAATGCAATAAAAATTTATAAGATTAAAAAAAAGAAGGGTAGAAGTGGGAGGTAGAAGAGAATTCAGTATTAACTCCTAGGTTTTTGGACTAAGTGACTGAATGATTGGTGTTAACTACTCACAAGACAAAAAAATAGTTACTTAAAGGAATTTAAGCTTAACAAAAGGGGTTTAGGACTTTTTTATTAATATATTTTATTGATTATGCTATCACAGTTGTCCCAATACCCTCCCTTCATTCCCCTCCACCCTGAACACCCTCTCCCACCCACATTCCCCCCCTTTAGTTCATGTCCATGTCTCATAAGTTCTTTAGCTTCTACATTTCCCATACTATTCTTGCCCTCCC
>JAPYXV010002247.1:0-13303 GCA_028533065.1 Trachops cirrhosus
AAGAACACATAATGTTCCCACAAATCAGTAAAATAAAACCATCCCCTGGGACAAAATATCGAAGATCAGATGATTCAAGGATACACACATAGCCAGTAATAAAAAGCAATCCTTCACATTAATATATTAAAACAGAACACTAATGCAAAAAGATGCCATATTTTTCTATTAAACTGGTAGTTTTAACTGCCTTAGAAACTCTTTATCTCCAATAATAGAAGACTGATGAAATACACTGTGGTGCAACTACAAAACACTCTACAACCTTTTCGTAAAAATAAGTTATAGCTGTTAAGTGCCATTATGAAACTATTTCCAAGAATATTAAGTGGGGAAAAAGCAAGGTTCGAGAAAAAGGTGTATAAATTCTGTCAGTAATCATTTTTATCCTATTTCTTTAAGATTTTATTTTTATTTTTTTAGAGAGAGGGGAAGGGAAGGAGAAAAAGGGAGAGAAACATCAATAGGCTGCCTCACACACACACCCTCCGGGGACCAAACCCCGCAACCTAGGCACATGCCCTGGCAAGGAATCGAGCCAGCAATGCTTAGAGGAATGACACCCTACAAACTGAGTCACACTGGTCAGGGCGGTCATCATTTTTAAAGTATTACTAGAAACTTACAATAATGACCTCTGTCCTCCCCCCGCCCCGCGCACACAGACAAAAAGGTTTACTCAATTTTTTCTTTCCTCTGGAAGGGCCAAGAAAACATGGTAACACCTTTGAGGAAAGAAATTATAGATAAAGAATATTAAAGGAAGAGGCCAACTAGTTTATATATTGTACTGTTTAAATTTCTGTTTAAACCATATTCACAATATACACACACACACATAGTTCTTTAAAATATTTTAATGCTAATAATGGATTGCGGAGGACTTGAGGGAGAGTTAGGGTTTAGGCATGCTAAATCAGCCTTCTCACACACTTCCGATGGGAGTGTATTTTATTAACCTTCACAGATGGCAATACAGCAAAATATATCAAGACCCTTAGTTTGCTTTTCACGAGTTATCCTAAGAACATTGGAAACACACCAAAAAGGATAATCAAAGCAACACTTTGTAACAACACAAAGTAGGAAATATTCAAATGTATACTTGCAGGATTAGTTTGTTTCAGTATACCACTTGAACACTATGACAATATAAAGTATTCAAGTGTCTGACAGAAAAAGTTTATTAGAGAATAGTATAAACCCAAATTGGTAGGAAAAAGAGCCAATTTTTATAATAAAAATGCAATATGTATCCAGCTATAATACTTTATACTCATATTTATACATCTATAATCCACATATACATCAGTATTAACATATTATCTTCAGGTCAATGGGACTGAAGCTATTTGGGGTAATTTTTAAAATTTTTTTTGGTAATGAACTGACTTTAAGATTCCTTAACTTTAATAATTACATAATTTGGTATGTTAACACATTATCAATAATGTGAGAATTTACTGAATAAATATAAAAATATTTTTGGAATTAAGTAAAATTCAGTTCACATTTTCCCCTCTACTTTTTCTTGAGTTTTAATCAGTTTTAGGGGAAAATATTCACCAAAATACAGGATAGCAAATACACTCTTTCCACAAAATCTTTTTTAAAAAGTTTTGTTTCTTTTTTTAACAGACTCTTAATATAACCACTCAATTTTATCAGCATCAGTCAATTATCCTAGACTCCTGGGAGCCCTTATTAGGTAGCAGGATAATGGTTCAGGACATGGCTATACAGCTTTAATGCTGGCCCTAATTGTTCTGGTGTAAAAAATTTCAAAGTGGTAATACAGCTAGGCACACTGTATTACAATGGTGCTCAAATACGGAGCAATTCTGCAGGGGTCACTTAGCAATGTATGGAGACATTTTTGATTGTGAAGACTGTGGATGGGGGCGTTAATGGCACTTAATGGAAGAGGGAAGCTGCTAAATACTCTACAATGCATAGGACAGTTCCTCACAGCAAAGAACTACCCACAGATTGAGAAACCACTCTACCGGGCCAGTAATCTCTTTAACACACCTCTCCATTACTTAGAATTTCCAGTCTAAATGAAATCTAAGTTTCTTCTCAATAATTACATACAACTAAGGAAATTCCTTCCTTCCAAAATGTCTAAACTTCACCAATAGCTTCTACAATCATTTAGTCTCATAACTAGTTAAAACCATAAACCATCTTAAACTTTCTGCCTAGTACAGCTACTGGTAGAAAATTTTAGATCATTAGTATTTTATTCATTATATTTTATGAATCTAGTAATATAACAATATTTACATATCCTCCCCATCTTCCATTTTTTTGGATATTGTACTTCATCATTTCTTGCCCTTACTTATTTCTCCTTAAACTTTTCCCCCAATTATTTATTTTTAGGCCCAATAACTAATCAGTCTCTTCTACCTATTACTATTTAAGTGCTACTTCAGCAACAAGAAGCTTTCTTTTAGGCAGTTCCTAAAGTGAGAATTATAGTACAATAGTTCTATGTAAGTAGTAGTTACAAATGTGTTTTATTTATATTAATTTATTTTTAGTGAAAGGGGTAGGGAGGGAGAAAGAGAGGGAAAGAAACATCCACATGAGACAGAAACCACTCGGTTGCTAGGCACATGTCCCGACCAGGGACTGAACGCACTACCTAGGCATGTGCTCTGACAGGTGACTCTGCAATTTTCTGGACGATGCCCAACCAACTGAGTCATACTGGTCAGGCCATAAAGGTTAATTATTTAACTCTTAACATAACTGAAATGAAAACTCAGAAAAATAATCAAGCAAAATATGAACTTTTTTCATTTTATTAATAAAAATATACATAAATTTAAAAAACTTTTACAGAAAAGTGAAAAATACTTTTCACTTGGGCCCTTTCTCCTCCCAGGTGGTATATAATCTATACACAGTGGTTAAGAGCACTGGAACACATTAACAGTGTGCCATTTTTATTGTAATTCACATTTTACTTTCTCTTATGTTCTACCTAGATTTCTATTAAGTGTACTTTTTAAAGTTCTTGTAATTTCTCTTTATCATTGTAATTCTGAATTGCTTCAACAGATTCTCACATGTCAAAGCTAGTTTATGCTATCAATGAATACACAGTTTGTGTATTAGATAATTAAGGTTACGATCTTTCTCACCTTGCTATTTCTAGTCTCAGTTACCACTTTTTTCCAAGTGTCAGGTTACTACTTTACTAAGCAATTTAGTACACACTGACGTGATAAGGGGGTGGTGGGGACTGGCAAGTTAGTTTGGGCAATGTGTTTTGTTTCCTCTCAGAACACAGAATTACAGGCCCTAGGCCTAGTAGCTCAGGTGGTTAGAACATCAACCCAATGCACAAGGCTGTGGGTTCGATCCCCACCCAGTCAGGGCACATACAAGAACCAACCAATGAATGCATAAATAAGTGGAACGACAAATCAACGTTTCTCTCTCCCCCCCTTCCTCTCTCTAAAAATCAAGAAATTTTTAAAAACACAGAATTACAAGAAGTGTTACAAGCATTTTATAAATGGCCTAGTGAATTGAGCATTTATAATCATATGTAAGATCAAAGTAATTTCTAGTTTTTTGCTATCTTCTAAAAGTGTTAATTTCTGCTAACTAGAGATGTTACAATGCCAGCATCTTAGATCCAATTCAAGAAACCTATTACTAAATAATATTTCATTGGTCTGCAAAATCAGGCATTGGTACTACTAGCACCAGTAAGTTTAAACAGTAAATCTTTACTAATTCATACTCCCACAAATAAGAAAAATTTAAAAAAACTACTTTTACATTATTTATGTAATTCAGTGTGAACCAGGTATCTGTTTTAAAGGCTAGATATAAATAATCATCATTACTTTATGCTGATATATAAAGTAAAAAGTTCAAAATTTTCACAAGTTTTATATTTGTGGATAGAAAAATTACAAATTCTCTTAGGAACCTGAAAATTTCTCAAATTTAGCTTTCAGTTTTAGTAATTATTTCATATTCAAGAGACTTAAATATGAATTCCACATTTTACTCTAATTCCTACTTAACCACACTTGGCTGAAACAAAGTATTTCTTCAGAGACAAGTCAAATTAAACTCCATTACTCTGAATTAGCAGAGCTTTTCCTATAGTTATATAAATAATAAACCACATGCTTTGAAAGTAGCTGAGGTTATCCTTTAATTAAAATTCAGGTTCATTTAACTTCTAGATTCACTAAAATTAGTCACTAATACAATAGCCTCTTTTTCAAATATACTGGAGCTCAGCAATAACAATTTCACAATTTCTTTTCGTAAGACTAAACTATGGAGAAAAAAAAGTTCTCCAATGACTAAAATCTCTTGGGCTATGGTATAATGCAGCAATTTTCAACCTTTTTCATCTCATGGACACATAAACTAATCACAAAAATTCTACAGCATACCAAAAATGCATTATATATTTTTTGCAAATATGAAAAAAAACAGGTATAATTTGATTCATTCACATGGGTTGGCTATTCTTTGTTGTGCTGGCTGTTGTCATCTTTTTATTTGACAGTCTAAGGGAAAAGAAGTCAGTGCCCCACAAAATAGTCAGTTACTGATGTTTTAAAAATTCTTGTGACATACCAGTTGAACATCACTGGGATAGCCCTAGCCAGTAGCTCTGCTGGTTAGAGCATTGTCCTGATATGCCACAGGTTATGTTTTCAATCCCAGTAAGGGCATATACAAGAAAAACAACCAATGAATGCATAAATAAGTGGAACAACAAATCAATGTTTCTTTCTCTTTCTCTCTCCTCTCCCTCAAAATCAATTAAAAAAAAAAAAGAAAGAAAATATCCAGTATAATGTAATGTATTACCAAGCTTTGTACTCTAGAGTTGGGCCACCCAATAGAAATATAATGTGAGCCATGCATGTAATTTTAAATTTTCTAGTAACAATAGTAAGAGCATGAAATAAAAGCCTGAACTGGACTATGCAACTCTAGAGATTCTAGAGCAGAACAGCGCACTCTTGACTAAAATGCTACCTTAGAATCTTCTCTGCCCTTAATCACAAATTTTCAGGCACATCCTCATGTGTTAAGATCTGGTTAATATAAACCATACCAAAGCAGATGTTAAAATCTTTATGACCCAATGGGACAACTAAGAGAGTTCATAGTACCTTTGCAAACTTGAAGAATGGTCTTGGATCTTTTCTGAAATATTCAATATCAAACATTGCTTGAGGATCTGGAAGATCTGGGAAGTCTACTGCAAGGCGAGCATAAATACCATCTCTTGACCTGAAGTCAGGTATTCCACAAGAAACAGAAACCTGCAATATGTATGGCATAATTTGTGTAATTAAATCTTCTACCTCAACCTTTATAATTGCTCTCTTATACATTTAGGGAGGGGTTGAGAAATGTTTTAAACGTCTTTTGGGGAACAGAAATACCACCCTATTCCAATTTAAAATAGGAATAAAACACTCCCAAAACAAGTAGTACTAAATCCCTCAGAGTCCATTCATAGTGGGGAAAGGAATTTTAAGTGAGGCAAATTTCAAACCTTCAAGCATTTAACCAACAAATTAAAGCAACAGAAATTTGATTGAAAAGAGAGTAAGTAATTTCAAATTATTTTAACCAGAAAGCAGGTAAGAATTTCTATTATATCAAGTATTTCCAAAGAACTTCTCTTCTGGTCAGGGGCGTACTACTTTAAAAATACTAAACTTCTGTATTTTCTTTAAAATATTTTGTTGTACAATATTTCAATTCTTAATGTTTAAGATTAGATTTAGATACTATGCTTTTTCTACAAATAAACCATGACAATCAAACAGGGATTTCAGTATTACCTTTTTGTTTCACAATTTTACCAGTCAACTCCACTTTGACCTCAGAGTAAACCAAACATGTCTAAATCATGTCTGGGAGCAAAGCACCACCATTATTGATGATCATTTAAGATTATGTGACATCCTCCCTTAACTCAAAAGGGCAGAAAGCAAGACTGAATTTTACTCCAGCATCACTCTGGTCACCAACAAGCATATTTTGTATTCAATACACAAACACAATAGCCTTACATAATTAGTTAACTGCAATCTTATAGGCAGGCAAATAATGTCAAGACATCACAATCACATCACCTTAATTTAAATGGAGGGGAGGTAGGAATCTGTTACCTTCCTAACACTAAATTCTTTACTTGTGAACATCAATTGGGCTCCTGGTTTCCCTATGAAGATGGAACAAATACCCAATTTCTCCATCACACCCTGACACACTTTAACGCAAGCAGAATTCTCTGAATCTCCTTTAGGACCTGTGGTGTAATGTAGGTAAAAGTCTTGCCTTAATTCCGCTTACCTGCTGCACTAATAAACAGAAGCAAATCATTTTAAAGGTTGTTGGAGAGGTTTTTAAAAACTGAACCAATTTGGCATCTGCTACTGCATTCTCTATTTAGCCATTTCCAAACAAAAATGCCCATTATTCTGTAAGGATAAATTCTTCTACACCAGAAAAATGTTTAATTGGAAAAGGTGTAAGAAAAAACATTTACCACTTCCTCCTTTTTACCACTGTTTTATACATGTTACATACCCCAGCTCCAGTTAGAACTATTATTTTTTTGCATTCCTGCAGTAATTTCACAGCATCTTCAATTGTATTAATATCTTTTCTTTTTTTCCTTTTTGGTGGTTCTGAAAGGATATTAATAACAATCTGCCACAGTGTCATATCATCCAATTCAGGTGGAGGAATTGTTTCTGGTAGTAAATCTTTAAGAATTGTTCGAGGATCCGTGCCGATCATGAGATGTTGCTGAACAAAAGCATATGGACCTATATTAAGAGGGCAAAGAATTAGATCAAATCCACATCCAAATGATTCAAAATCTCATTTATTTTCTGAAGTAGTGAATTCGCAATCCTTAAGGTTTTTTAATCAAGTAATAAAATGTATTATAAAGTTATTTCATTTTCACAACATCCTCAGAGCTAATGCTATATCCTAATGAAATTAGAAAGATCCAATCAAGAGTTGGGTCTGCCCCTTGAACCATAAAATACAAAGTATGTATTTCCAGAGTTAAATTTTGATGGTTACAATCCAGAAATACACCACAATTCCTAACAGGAGTATGTACGAAAGAGTTCTACAAATATAGGAAATATCCTACCATCCCCAAACCTCATGCTGTTTATCATTAAGGGCATAGGGAAAAGGAAAGCTATACACCTATCGAAGGAAATGTATACATAACTACCACCTTATTAAAATTTTTCCCATAATATTTAATTTGATCTTAACCCATCTCTTAAAATGATATATAATGCTGATATTCTAAGCATTCATATTTCTTTACCCTGACATTTCTTAGATCAGTTTTCTAGCTTGAGAAAACCAAAAATACAGTAATATTATGGACACTAAGGAGGAACTAATTTAATTGTCACTATATTTAAGTAGTTAAGAATAAAAGCACATTTTAAGAAAAGACCATTTTCAAGATGGTCATGTTGTAACTTTGGTATAAATACCTAAGAGTGTTCTCTACTGCTAAAGTAGATTTACTTTTGTGAGTACACAAAACACAGAATTTATTCTTGTGTTATTATTAATTATTGTATTACTTATTTGTATCATAACTGTAAACCTACTTTCGCCCACCTGTGTACTTTCCCATTTCATCCACAGTGTTAAAGATTTACCAAGCACAAATTATGTGCCAGGAACTTTTATAGGAACTGACAAAATAGTATACAAATCATTAAAAAAGCCCTGTCTCCAGTAGGGCTTATATTCTAGTACAGGAAATACAACAGTAAAAAAGTTAAGATGCAGAGCTTGTTAAGAAGTGATAAGTGTTAACAGAAAATGAAAAACAAATAGGAAGTGAGAAAGCAAGTTACTCTAACTGGAGGAAGAGCATTCCAGAGAGGAAACAAGTGAAAAGGACCCAAGGACCTGAGGTATGAATAGGACTTGGTTGGGAAATAAAAGAGGCCAGCTTCCATGGGCCTGAGTTGTTTAAAAACAAAAACAGAAGCACTACACTTTCCCTAGAAACATAAATTGACATTAAATCTTAGCAAGCACCCAAGGAACCTCACCACCAGGTTACAAGGGGGCAGAAAATTATATTTTTGGTTGGCATAACATTAAAATACAAAGAAAAAGACAGCATTTACTCTTTAAAGCTGTGAAACCATACCTATCCTTGGCCTTGGAGTCCAGTCACTAGAGCTTGCATGTGAGGCTCTATCATCCTCATCACTTTCACACGAATGAAAACCATTCGTGATTATTTCATCACGAAACAGGTTATCTGCAAAAGAAACCAAACGTAATTCAAGGCTGCTGAAATGATCTGCATCTGAAATGTATGAAGCTCTGTAATGGTTATGATATACCAATTTTCACTGAATAAAAACACTTAACATCCTACAGCCTGTGTAAAGAATGGCTACTGGGTCAGCTTGCATGGTTCTTGGGCACAGAACATCCTCATCTTTAGGGATTCTAACCACAATCTAAAAGTTTCAGTTCATCAAAAATCTAGATATAAGTCTACTATGTCTAAATATAAAAAGCAGTAATCTAGTTAGACTGGATTTATCAATCACAAAGTAATGAAGCTCATAAGACTTGTCAAATATTTATCGAAATAAAAAGTTGTCAAAATGAATTCCCAGCAATTTGCACTTCTCTAAACATATAAGGATAGCTTTGCCTTATTCGTTTCTTCTATTAAACTTTTTCTTAAAATGAGAAGTCTTTTGACGAATATAGTCCCTAATGTACATGTTTCTATATATTCGGTCCAACAGCCCACTGATTAGATTTACTGATGCAAATATTGATGGAGACGCGCATCTATCCAGGCCAGAAACTCCTCAGATCGAAAATAAAAAGCCCTCAAGGATGACCTGACGTACACAACTAACACAACTGATTTACTATACCAGAAAAAGGTCGATTCGTGTTTCAAGATTACATACACACAAAGAATTATTCCTGATCTAAAAACTGTTAGAAAGTTAGAGTAAAAATACTATTCATGTAAAGTACTCTAAAAGTACTACTACTCTCCCATGCCCACTATTAATTGCACCACGGAACGGTTTTTAGAAACAGCTGTGCTCTTGAAAATTTAAGACAAATGTAAAAATTAAGATTCTCGGAAAGAAAGGGAGGCGTCACAAATTTGTACAGGTGTCGGTCGATGCAAAAAGTCAAAAGTTGCAAATTTAAGTGTGCTGGGGTCGGGTGAGGGGTGGGAATGATGTTTAACAAGAGCGAAGTACTAAAAGGTTCGGCAGAGAAAAGAAACTTATTCTAAAAGCTGCAAGAGCTTCGCAGCCCGGCAGCTGCGCAGAGCGCCAGGCCGCCCAGGCGGGCCGCGGACTGAGGGAAGGCGGGGCGGGGAGCGGGAGGGAGGGAGCCCGCGGGCCGCTCCCGCAGCCCCGCCGGCAGCCCCGGAGGCCCGCAGCTGAGGGCGGCGGTAGGAAACCGGACGCCGCGGAGCCAGCCCTGAGCCCCCAACCCCTCACCCTAGACACCCCCAGCCCCACCCCACACCAGAAGGGGCCCTGGGAGACGTAGGAGAAGGGATGCGCAGTCCCTGCCGCCCGCGTCCTGCGTACCTCGGTACCCAATCTCCGCCGCTGCCTCTTCCTCCTCCTCTCCCTCTTCGTCCTCCTCCTCCTCGTCGAAGTCCTCAGCCGGCTGCGGGTCCCGAGATAGGCCCTGTAGGCCCGGCCCATTGTCTCCTATTCCGCCTGTCGTCGTCAAGGCCTCCCGCTCCCCGCCCGCCGCCGCAGGGCCGTCCCCGGCCACCGCCAGCACCTCACGCTCAGGGGCTGCCTCATCGAGCTCGCCCGGGCTCCACCCGAGGCCGGGGACGTCTCTCCGCGGCCTCTTGCTGAGAGGCTCCCCGGTGGGCGGCGACGCGGCCTCCCACTCGGCCGCCGCCGCGGAAGGGGAGCCGCCGGGCTGAAGGGCGAGCGCCGCCTCGTCCGCCATCTTCAAACTGCCTCTCTTGCCCTCCTCCCTCGCCTCCTCTCCTCCCGCTAGCACTCGCGGCACTGGCGCCCCCGTGGCTCCGGCTGCGGGAGATTTAAATCCAGTCACGTGACACCCCCCCCTCGGTTTCCCCCGCCTTCCCCCGTCTCCCGCCACCCCTGCCAGTGCGACCGCAACAGGGCAGGTCACGTGGCGGGCAGAGGCGGCGGCGACGGCCCGGAGGGGAAGCCTGACTGCTGCAGCCCCACCGCTTGGCGGTGGCCCGGTAGTGCAGCCAAACTCGCCCCTATCTCAACTTCTCTTTCCTACGGTCCTGAAATCACTGCGCTGGGATGGCTCAAGTTTTGTTTCGTATTGCGTGTTTCCGCTTCTGTTACACCTCGTTTGCTCTAGATTTAAGCTAAGGGTTAAAAACGTAGTCCGTGAGAGGCGATAAGGAATGAAACTGGCCGAGGTTACGCTGGATACACACTTGGTCTTGTTAACCGTTGAATAGAGGCAAAAAGAAACTCCTCACCCTCCTCACACCATTCTGACAGCTCCTCCGTAGGCTCCTCCGTCTTCTCCTTGCTTCTCTTGGCTGATTTTCGACCCACTCCCTATCACTGATAGCAGTGGATTTTCAACCTATGTGCTGCAAGAATTTTTGACACATGCAATACCTAATTTTGACTGACTTCTTTTCCCTTAGGTTGTCAAATTAAAAAATGTCAACAGCTAACACAACAGTAGCCATCCTGTGTGAATGAATCAAAGTTACACCTATTTCTTGTCAGATTGGCAAAAAAATTTTTTTTTGTTGTATCACAGAATTTCAATAATTAGTTTATGTGTGCCATGAAATGTAAACGGTTGAAAATCATCGACTTAGAGGATAGTGGGCATTGTCAAATCTGTAAAAGCATGCGCCCTCCTTCCTCTGAAGACCCTTGACCAGGGATGATGCGAATCAGCCAATCTGCTTTCCGGTTCCAATTTGACTCCAAATGTTGTGAATGCCCTTCTAAGTGGTCTTCGTAAAATGGGTGCCAGGAGAGCATGGAATGAGTGAGATGTGGCCCCTATATACAGTAGCGTTTTAATTACAATTTGAGATCCTTGCTTTCTAGCTTGAGCAATTTATTTAGACTTTCTAACCCCATTGGTAATAACAAGGGAACTCAAAAGTTAAAGATTTTAGACTTAGTTGTTAGGCTTAAGTGATTTATGCAAGTGGAAAGCTGTTATTCCAGGAACTGAAATGCAGGACCTAAGTGACTCCAGGAGATTGACAAGCAATTCAGCCTTCCTGCCCCAGGAGGTCTGCAAGTGGTGGACTCATGGTAGCTGAGTTGTTGATCAACACATAAAGAAGTACTAGGAAAATTTCTGGGGACTGTAACTCTTATCTGATTAACTGCTTTCCAAACCCCTTTCATACCCATTCTTCTCCTTATAAAAAGGTCAGCTTGAGATGAGGTGAAATGTTAAGATGGTTTTTCGGGGTCCATAACCTGCCGTCCTCTCAGATCTCTGGCATCTGAACTTATTGGTTCTGGTAGTGACAGGCATCACAAATGCTGACTTTTCCTGTTTCAGTAATACTGTACCTATTTTGTAGGATTTCTAGTGATAATTAAGTAAGATAAACATATGTAAAGTGAGGGGTACATAGTAGCTCAAAAATTAGTTTCTTCCTTATTTGAAGCCTCTCTAATTTGTACTTTCCCTGAAATTCCAGGATTCTGTCATTCCATGTCTAGCATTAACTAAGGACCTGTTTAGTACTTGGCAGATCTAGAGCCAATGCTTGGCAAGGCATCTGCCTCTGAAGCATGGCAATTCCATCCCCTTAAAGTACCTCTCCAAGCTTGTAATAAACCATCCCTTGACCTTAACATGTATGAACTTAAAAAAAAATTACAATGTTGGAAATGTATCTCTAAGATCCCATCTAAGGTCTTTGTGCCCAAATTAAACTGAGAATCTCCCCATAAAACCAGTCACTTTTCATTTCTGGAAGTGATGATCTCTTTTTTTCCTGGAATCATCTTTGAAGGGTTCCTTCAGATTGATACTCTCCATCCAATCAGTAACCAAATCCTGTTCTTTTCTCCCTCCCACACTGTCTCCAACACCTAACTTCACAGGCACTTTACCCTTCCTGGTGGCATACTTTGCCTTGTTCTCTTTCCACTTTATCTTATACAAAATATTTTTTAAGATTTGTAAAATTTATTTTTGGAGAGAGGGGTAGGGAGGGAGAAAGAGAGGGAGAGACACATTGATCAGTTGCCTGTCACACACCCCAACCTGGGTACCTAGCCCGAAACCCAGGTATGTGACCCAACTGGGAATTGAACCAGTGACATTTTGGTTCCTGGGACAGTGCTGAACCCACTGAGCCACACCAGTCAGGGCCCTGCAGAATATTTTACAAATGATTCTAAACAACATTAGTGGGGTGTAATATATGAAATGTTGAGAGTCAGTATCCCATCAAAATAGAAATGAAATTCCCACCATTTTTTTGAAAAAGATGTTAGCAAGCTTACAGACATCCTTTTTCTTTCTTTTTTCCTTTCTTCATTCATTTATTCATTCATTCTTCATTCCTTCATTTATATATTCATTCATCCTCCAGGGTAGATGTGGAGATATTTTGGGTTGTCACAACTCAGGGGAGATTGTACTACCAGCAGATGGAGAGACCAGGTATACTGCTAAATGTTCTACAATGCAGAGGACAGCTGCCCACAACAAAGAATTACCCAGCCAAAATGTCAACAGTGTCAGAGTTGAGAAACTCTGACTTAGAGTTTTAACCACACGGGGAAAGTGGTACTGGTTGGGACTCTAACTGACAAAGATTTCCTAAGGGATGAGGGGGCAGGCTTTTATTAGCAAGGCCAGGTTGCAAAGTTGCATAGGCAGTGATCTTAAAACTTTGGTATTTAGCAGCAGAATCCATTTGTTGAATGATCTCAACTCTATCATAAAATGTAAATACATTTCTTTTGGTAGTAAAAGGACTTCCACCAATCAATAAGAAAAAGATTGATAGCCCAGGTAAAAAGGAAGAGTTCAGTTCACCAAAAAGGAAACGTAGCCCTGGCTGGTGTAGCTTAGTGGATTAAGTGCGGGCCTGTGAACCAAGAGATCACGGTTCGATTCCCAGTCAGGGCACATGCCTGGGTTGCAGGCCAGTTCCCAGCAGGGAATGCACAGGAAGCAACCATACATTGATATTTCTCTCCCTCTCTCCTTCCCTTCCCCTCTGAAGATAAATAAATAAAATCTTTAA